>JARKIE010000110.1:0-265136 GCA_029378255.1 Mycena rosella | reverse complement strand
ATTCAGAGAATTGCCATCTTAGTAGCTTTTGGGTGGCCATACAACTGGGCATCCCGTACAGCTCAAATAAATCACGACTTATTATAGTGGTGAATGGCATGCAACCAGGCTGGTCAATATAGGGTAAATACATTACACATATGTTCAAAATATCTTGGATAGGATTCATTTACCAGCCCAGTCAAGATACGGGATGTTGGTCAATTGTGCAACAATGCTGAGTCTGAATTTTATTGGTACCGAGGAATGTCTCTCCGAGACACTCAGGTCTAGTAACACTGGCTAGCACTTCATGAGAAGCGCGGTGATAAGCTCATTGTTTCCGCTCATCTCCCACTGGCAGCCCCTATCCGTGAAACACTAGGGAATCGCTACCGGCATACTAGGATGATTAAAGTTCGATGTCGAACACAACAGTTTAGACGGTTGTTCGCTTTCTTGAGGAGTAATAGATACCTAGTATAATGTCTCGCAAATCACTGAGAGATTTTACAGAATTATTTACGGCACCTCCCATGTTCTGGCGGCTTGTCTTTGGGGGGGATTTAACATTTTCCCGTAGATCCAGTGCAAAAGTACAAATAATGCATAGTGGATGGCTATTTATTGACCGTGTTTGCACCAATATATATGGTTTCTTGTTCTTCATCTCCTCCACACGGGTCATACCCCTAGCAATCCCGGGAACAGCTTTTTCGAGGGCCTTGTTTTGAGCCTGGATTTTACCCAAAGGTGTTTTCTGCAGATTGGTGTTTTGCGTCCGCGGTAAACCTAGACGAGTGTCAGAAGCGGTTTGTTTGTGTCCTTGGACGAGTTCCCAAATTTCAGAGGTAAAATCACTCGTCTTGAAGGTCTGTATTTGCTCAAAGGCCCCTGGCAAATCCAGGAAAGCCCGGGGAATATTGCTATCTGGCTTCGCTGATTACACCAGTCAAAATGTGGTTGCGGACCGCAATGCATCTGAGCTCATTAAGTTCATGACAGCAGTGTTTGCATAAGGGATCCATGTGCTGGGCGTAGATCACCGAGCAGTACATGCATTGTGGTTTTGCTTAGACTATGTCGAACCCGGTGTAGACAAAGCAAAATTTCACGTACCCGAATGGCCACTTTTTCTATCTCGGACTTTCCCTCCAGTTGGATGCATTTGTTGCAGGTCGGTGTCTCCAGAGCATGGAATTCCTCGCTGCAATCCTCGCAGATAGGCATGGAAAGTGTGAGAGTGAAAATAAAAGTGTGACAGCTGCTTACTAGCCTTGACCCTGCTTACTAGACCTTAACCTTGGCGGCACCACAGAGGACGCATGAGCAGAGTGGATCACTGATTTACATTCACGGAATAGATTTAGGAGTTTAAGATTTGTACAAGGGTGGTGTTATTCGTGTGAAAGGCGCTGCGCTGTACATGAACCGGAGGGGGTGATTTGTCTTGAGCGACTGCCAAATACATAAATATAACAATAGCTTACAAGTACTTATCTGGGTTTGCACTAATACAAGCCAACACGCTACCTGTATGGTACAAGAGTCGAGCCGGTCAAAGCGGTTTCTCGTACAGGAAGTCCCGGTTGTTGCCGGCAGCAACAGTAGGACGGGCCGGAGAGGACGTCAGCACGTTGGTTCATAAATCACGCGTCACACAGGGACCCCACCAGAGATCTTTGATGGAATTATCCTAAACAGACCATGACCCTGGTCGGCAACCGTACCGTGCGCTGCAACTTGCAAGAGTTCTCGCAAGTTTCGGAGAACAGGAAAGCATCCTGAAGTCATTTTGAGAAGAAAGAAACATCGTGTTTAACGTTCCATACTGCTGCTTTTCTTCTCATCATCATTCGTAGTACTCGTACCCTTCGCATCGCCGTCCACACGCTGCTCCTGGATAGTCTCGACCGGCCCAGTAAACCAGTACTCCCCCGTATCTCGGAAAGAAATAATACCCGAGCGACAGCGCGAGGATCCCTCCCACAACGACCACGGTGTAGTTCATGCTCTGGGACGTCGGTCCGGGGATAGCCGGAAACAGGAACACCACAATCATAAAAATCATATACGCCGAGGCGATGAACGCCACCGGCGCACTCTGCCGACAGAAAAAGCGTTCAGAATCGATCTTTCGCCAAAGGTTTAATTCTAATCTCACCATCAAGCCGAGGTTAAACGGCCCGGGCACGAATTTCTGTCCGCCCACCCAGCGCGCAATGATCGGCGTCACAAAGCCGATGTACTGACACACGATCGCCATAGAAAACACCGCACTAATTGCTAGTGGGCCTGCAAACGAAAGCAGTCCCAGTAGTATAGCCAGGAAAGCCAGGAAAATGACTCCGTGGACGGGTGTGTTTGTCAGGGGATTGATGTTGTATAACCAGCCCGAGAGCGGCAGCCCTTGGTCCCGTGAAAAGGCGAACAGCTGGCGCGACCCTGCGATGAGCTGATGGCAATCGATTAGAGTTTGTGGCAGCACTAGATGAAGAGGGTAGAGCGCACGTAGTCCATTCCTGTCATCCACAAAGTTATGATCATGAATGCCCAGATAGCCAACGTCCCATTCTTCCCTACACTGTTGAAAAAAATCTGTAATACAAATGAAACAATTTAAAAAATATAGAAAAGGCGAAAACAAAGACTTACGGTGGCCATAGGCTGACCGATGGGGTTGGAGGCCACTGAACCGAGATCGCTGCCCATATAAAGCGCAAGAACGATGTTGACAACTATAAAGCTAACATTAGCCTAACGGGACCGATACACACAAGCGGAGAACTCACTGAAACCCAAAACCGAGCCCAAGACCGTTGCTGATATCATAGCAAACGGAACAGCGTGAGAAGCATTTCGCGCCTCCTCGCTGATGTGAACACTCGTATCGAACCCGCCTGAGAGAAATCGAAATAGGCATGCCGGCGGATCAGGAAGAACCCACCGACTGTCCATGCGGGAGCCAGGAAGCTCAGGATAAAAGCATAGCCGTCATTCCATCCGGAGGCTGAAACGAATTGGATTTGAGCGGATCCTTTCACGAGTATCTCTGTGCTTACTGTTTTCGAAGCGACCAAACGCAAAGGATGCAGAATTGTGCAATTCTTTAGGCGTAGTTATTGGAAGAACAATAATAACGACGAGGAAAAGCCTGCAAAAATCAGCACAGGGTTCAAAAAACGCTCATGTTAACGCACGCAATGTTAAGGAACACGTAGAAATGCTGCAGTCGAGCGATGGTCTTCGTCGCCAGACTCGCCACGACAGCGTGGCTGACGAGGAGAGCACAGTAGACTCCGCTGTGTGGTGCTCAGGCTCATTCTGACGGAAGAAGCAATGTACACGCACTACACCTGAGCGTTGGTCGCGACGAACTGACCATCAGACCCGATATTGGCTGCCGCCATGATTTGGTTCGCAATTCCCCAATCCACACTCGACATGCCGGAGATATACGCCGCCGTATTCACATCTAGACCTCAGTTAGCCTGTGATCTCGATGGCAGTAATTCTGAATTAACATCCGATGATCCAAGAGAACAATCTCCTATATTTAGGTGAGCTATAGGTGTACGTCCAATAGTACCTAGCATGCCGTAAGGGATTGTTCTGTGGAGTAGATAGACAATACTCACAAGCCCCCAGCCGTCGGTGCGGCTGACCCCAGCTCTGCCATAGCCAACGCAACGAAGACGAGGAAGACACAACAGGTGAACCACCCCCAGACCTATCGTGGACGTGTCAGAAAGCACGTCGCGGAAATTCAATACAAGCAAATTGACCATTCCGACCAGCCCTCCGTATGGTATGGAGAAGAGCAATACGGCGCTGAGAACTTGAATCAGAGTTTGCACAGCTTGGAATAGCAGGGACCTACGCGATAGACTGGACGACGCCTACGATGGTGAATGAAAGTCCAAACAGCTCCATCCGGGAAAAGTCGCGTTTGAATTCTTGCTTGTAGCCCAAGCGGGCGAGCAGATCTTCGTCCTTCACAGCTGCCGTTTGGGAGACGGAGGCGTGCTCTACTTTCGAGTCCATGGTCGCGGGGAGAGCCTGAGGTCAGCGTGCATCATGTTTTTTTTTAGTATGTTCTTCGAATGTTCTTCGACTGATGGTGGACCCACCACACGTCAAATGATAATCTTACGCTCTCACGAGGATTAGGGGGGCTTGGAACGGAACTGAGGATGCAGGCCAAGTCCTTGAACATCAGCGCTTTGTACTTTAGTGGTGGGCAAATTCGTGGGTGCTTAGTCATCGCATCCAAAACGGGAGCGCTACGCTTCAGTCCGAATATGGCAGGTCTATAGGACTGAGCAGCATCCAAGCAGCAGCCGGGATTGAAAATCTGAGGCTTCGGCGCCGCGTAGTAGCTTCACCCGATTACCCGGTAGGTTCCGAAGGTGGTTCCGAGGTGAAAGATAAGCTCCGCGAAGCTTACCCGATGGACAGAATATCATCCGCACTAAGGTACTAAATGGTTGGAAAAAAAGGAGAGCTAGGGACAAGTTTGGAGAAAAAGGACAAGTTCAAATCCGTTCAGATGCATGGTTCTCATCCATCTTCCGTGCGCAGAGTCGTTGCGGCGGCCGGCCGAATCAACGGCAGTGCGCACAGGCTGCAGGCCTGTGGGAATCTGAAATTTCGAAGATATATGCAGCTACGAACGAAATAACTGGCGTTCGCCTTCGCCGCGTTTCGAACAGCCGTCTCCGATGCGAGTGATTTCTCCGTTTGGAATGTTGTGGCTTGTATTGTTTTTGTTCGGAACAAGTTCGGAAGGACGTCATGCAAATGACCGCCGCGCTCCTTAACCTGCACCACGGTCGCCCTCGGTAGCCGTGCGTCGCCGCAACATATTCATGTCCTGAACCCTTTCTCTCCTCTCCACGTCCTCCTCCTCCTCCCCCGAGCTCCCCACCAGCATCATGCCGGCCGTGGAACTCGCAGGCAAACCACCTTTTCTTGAAAAAAATTAAGCATCTCAGCTTACTCCTGCCCACCATCCAGATCCTTCCGCCACGTCTGGCAATGTCCTCGCCCAATCCTCCGATCCTGCTCACGGGTGAGGCTCCCCCGGCTTACTCCTATGTTTAATGCAATGCTCAACCTGCGCAGCCCAAAACCAAAAACGCCCATGATTGCAGGCAGCGTTGTTGGCGGAATAATGGCCATCGCCTATATCATCGGCTTCACCATCTATTTCGTCAAGCGCTGCAAACGGAAGCAGCTTAACCGCCGCATCGCCGCCGGCGAAGCCGAGCCCAAAGACCAACCCCCGCCCAAAGAACGGATTTTAATCCCCCCGGATCCTGCTGTTCTCTTGGGCCACAATAGGCCGGGGGATGTCATTGTCGTCGACGAGAAACGGCATCACCACCGCCAGAAATCCGTCCCTCGGGCACAGGCGAACGACTCCGCCTCCCACCTCGTCCGCGCCGACACCGACAGGATATCAGAAGAGATAACTGTACCAGCAGATGTATAGCGCTTATTGCATTGTGATTCCCCCATTCCTTACCCATTGCCACATCTCACTTGGCCCAAGATTTAATATGAACGGCATCATGACATTCACCTTCACCACCGTGTTCACGACTATCTTACAACTTATCGTTTACTACCAAAGGCACGGCGTTCAGTCGCAGTATGCCCCTTCGCTGGCAGGCTAAGGGAACATTCAGTATGCGGCAGGTTATCGTGCACATCCGTACTCACCGCTACGTCGCGCGCATAACGCAGAAGAATGCCCCGCTTGACGTTGAGTTTGCCCTTGTCGGACGCGTCCCACAGCTCTTTGCGCCTGGCCTGCTCCTTCTCGTCGACAAGCCAACTGATCGTCCTCTTCTCCGAGTCGATGACGATCTTGTCTCCGTCCTCAACCAACGCGATGGGCCCTCCCAGCCGCGCCTCAGGCACAACATGCCCGATGATAAACCCTCGGGATGCGCCGCTGAAGCGCCCGTCAGTTATGAGCGCAGTCGATCCGCTCAGACCCGCTCCAGCAATCGCGCCTGTCGGACCTTGGGCGAACAGTTAGATACAGTCATATTCCCGACAGCAGGTGAGATACCGAGCATCTCCGGCATTCCTGGGCCGCCTTTAGGCCCTTGGTAGCGGAAGATTAAAACCATCCCTGGTTTGATCTCGCCGGCCTGTTTAACGAAGTTCGAGTTAGAGAACGGCAAAGCGTTTGTAAAGGGCTACGTGCCTCCAAAGAAGGGAAGAAATTATCAAGGCTAGAATTAATAAGCCCAATGGTTCGCAACTAATAGTCGCCACTCCTCACCTGTCGAAACACTTTGCCGTTCCCTGAAAGCAATCAGCCAGTGTCCTGAATGCGTGAACAATGTGTACCTCAAAGTATCCCCCTTCCTTGCCCGTCAATTTTGCTACAGCAGTACCCGGAGAAAGGTTGCCTCGCAGGATGGTCAAATGGCCCGTAGGTTTGATCGGGTTGTCGAGCTTGCGGACCACGTCCTGGGTAAACTCGAGCTCCGCCACGTCCTCCAAGTTCTGCGCGAGAGTCTTCCCCGTGACCGTGAGCTGCGAGCCGTCGATGAGATCCGTGTGGTTCAAGAGGTACTTGAGAATGGCCGGGATGCCCCCGACGCGGTGGATGTCCTCCATATAATATTTTCCGGACGGCCTGGAGTGCAGGGCGTTAGACTAAGAAAGAAGGGGAACGCTTCGATTCTGAACGGACTTCAAGTCGGCGAGATAGGGCGTTTTGTCCGTGATCATTTGAAAGTCATCGATGGTGAGCTGAAATGGTTAGCACGCCAGACGATTAATTTCCATTTTCTAGTCGCATACCTCGACGTCGGCGGCGCGGGCCATTGCAAGCAGATGGAGAACCTATAAGTACGATGAGGTATCGCCTCGAATGTCGTAGTGCCACTGACAGCATTGGTCGACCCGCCAAGGATAGTGACTATGACCATGGCATTCAAGAACGACTGGCGCGTGAGTATGTCCCTTGATTGTTTTATGAATTTCGCCCCCCGGCTATTTATCGAAAAAGACCCACTTCGGCTTGATATCCCGCTCAAGCAAGCGCTTGAGGTACTTGGCGGCCTTGACACATTCCTGCGCCTTCTCTGCACAGAGGTTAGTTGCATTCAGGAGCAGAATAACTATTCCGGACCGGGATACAGTGCAGGCGTGCTCGAGGAGTACGGCAAGGACATGCCAAGGACTTCGAGGGCCGAGCTCATCGTGTTTGCAGTGTACATGCCCCCGCAGGCCCCCGCGCCCGGACACGCGTGGCGCACGACGTCAAAGCGCTCCTCCTCGGTAATCTGGCCGACGGTGTAGGCACCTGAGTGGGTCGTTAGACGGACGCGAATGAAGTCAGGACAGCCGCCAAACCATAGGACTCGAACGTATCCGATATGTTGACAGTTCCTGGAGTGGGTGAGTTCGCGACACTAATCATCAATACGAGGTTCGTACCGCCTTTCTTGTACCCCAGCGAGGGGCAGTCTAAATACGCAAGCTCAGAATCGACGGCACATCTATTTTATTTATATATTTACGCACCGATATGGCGGGTCCCGGCCTGGATAGTGCCCCTGGTGGAAGGATCAGGGAGGGTAACAATATGAAAGCGAGCTTATACGCACCCATACACGATAATCGTAGGACGATTGTGGCGCGCGGCGGCCATGAAGCATCCGGGCATGTTCTTGTCGCATCCCGGAATCGAGATATTTCCGTCGTAGTGCTGAGCCTGTTCACCGGGGCTTGAGCGCGTCGTCGGGTTTGAAAATTCGAGAACAAACCATCACGACGGATTCGATCGAGTCGGCGATGATATCGCGACTAGGCAATCTAGAACGGGGATAATAAGGATGGCAGTCCTTTAATTCGTGGACTGCACTTGCGAGTATCGCATGCCTGACGAGGGAATTCATGAACAGGTGTACTTATATAAGAAAGCACTAGACCCACCATCCGTCCCCATCGTCATACCGTCACTGACGCCGATGGTATTGAAGATGAGGCCGACCATGTCTTCGTCTTTGCATCCTTCCTTGACATGTTTCGCGAGGTCCATCTGTCCAGTGTCGGTCGAGCAGGAAAATATATTTGTGCTTTCTTACGAGATGAGAATTGCATGGGTTTCCTAAATTTCAGAGCAGGTGAATAATCGAGGCGGCGACATGTCCGTAGTCGACGTGCCTTCCCACCAAATCGGAGAAATTCCGATCTGCGGCTTGTCCATGTCCGCTTCCGTGAGGCCGACAGCATAGACTGGAGTAAATCCAAATTAAATAAAGAAAACCAGTTGTCGTGGACTGTTAACTGACGCATAGCTTGTGAGCTGCCTCGCGCCTATAGAGCAGGTTAACGCAAGCTCATTTGGTCGGGCAAAAGGAATGACCTTGTCCTGAGTGAGCTGCGACGAAATTTTATTTAATTTCGCATTGGTAGGCGCAGCGGAGGGCGCTGTAGGCAGCGCATGTCTGTTGCAGGATAGTCAGTAGCCTGCATCTATCGCGCGCCTCGGAGCACCCACATCTGCACGCCTGCTGAAGACATCGTGCGTGGGGTGTGGGGTAAAAGCTGAGAGGGTCAAGTATCGCCCGGCGAAGCCTGCGTGCATCTCTCATGAGGCCAGACCGCGGACCAGCTGAGGACATTTTCGAATCTGGGGTACGGGTCAACCGGGCCGAGACGATAGCCAATCGCGTTGGTTGTATTATACATCGTGTATAGAGGTTAATTAACGCCTTTAAAAATCGAAACCTGCTTTGCGGAAGGCCTCGAGGGTGCCCCGGCTCTCGGTGGACGTCATCGCAGCAAGGTCTTGTCGTTCCTGAAAATACGCGTTACTCGCTGAACTATCTCGATGTCTGTCGGCGTTCTTACCATTGTCAAAAAGGCGCGACGCAAAGTGAACCAAAGTTGCTCGCTCGTCTCTCCGCCGCCATTGGACTCTTGCATGCTAAGCGCGGTTAAAAAGTGCTCAGCTGCCTCTTTGTGTGCTCCGATATTCAAGCCTGAGGAAATGGTCACTAAAAGCTGGGGTACGCGCAGTAGATCTTACACGCGACGCCGACATTGTATATGGCGCGAGTGTACGTCGGCCGCAACTGCAACGCCTCTCGATATGCGCCAAGCGCCTCCTCCGGGTGGCTGCCGTTGGAGAGCGACGACCCGAGACGGTTCCACAAGAGAAAGTCCGTCGGCCGCGCCGACAGCGCGGCCTGGAAACAGTCTTTGCGCGATCATAATCGTTGTTCGTGTAGAACAGTATTCCCAGCCCAATCTGGACGTCAGGATCCATCTCGCCGCGGCTATGCTGCGTGCGCGCGAGATCGAGGAAGACGTCCGTGAGCTTCGCGTGGCTGTCCCACGTCGAATTGGTGGCGACCGCTGCGATCGTCTCCGCGGGGACGAGGTGGGCCGGGAACTGGGAACGGATCCAGCGGAGCAACATGGCGTGCGACGCCCTGTCCATGGACTCATTTGTGTACGATATGGCCAGCGACTTGACAGTTTCGTTAGTTGGTAAGAACCAGAAGGGCGAAGGGAAAAATGTATACCAGCATTCCAACACCAGGAGCGCCAGCCGCTTCCCCGCGCTTGACGCCCTCGGCAAGCGCGCGCATTCCAGCGTCCTCCCGTTCATCCATATTCCTGGTTTCACCAAGCAAGATCCAAGCCTCATAACCGCCTTCACCCAGCTCCCCCTTCTGGATAGCAGCTTCAAGTAGGAGCGAAGCTTCAGATAGAGATCCGTTTTGTTCCAGCAGAGCTTTCGCATCCGCGAGAGGTGAGCTCGTCGAAGTTTCTGGTCCAAGGTATTTGTTGCTTTGTTCTGGTGCATGGTTAGACCAGAGAAACGATGGCGGAATGTTCATACCAAAAATATATTCGCTGAGAATCGGGATGCCCTCCGAGTCGAATTTGAGGGCCTTCGACTCCGCATCCTCCGAAAAGTCACCAACACCACCTTCCCATGCATTTTGCATGGCTGCCCCATAGTCATGTTCCATCTCTTCCCGCTGGGACGACATGAGCTGGTTGAATTCTGCCTCCCATTTTGCCATTTCTTCTTTGGGCGGAGGCAAGTCAGAGTTTTGGAGCTGGTCCCACACTCTGTTCAAAAATGAATAACGAGTTACCGGATTGATTGTGCGCGCTAGGCTCGAACCTTTTGAACTCAGCAGGGTCGCGATCCTCGAGTTTCGTTCCACTAAGAGCTTCTTCCAAGCCCGTCGCACCGTCTTCGACTTCCTCAATTCGCGCAGTTTGTTCTGCTTGCGGATGGGCAGCGGCGATTTGCGCGAAAGCGGCTTCGAAATCGGCCTCACGGCTTTTGCCTTTTCCATTCATCTGTGGCGGGAATGCCTGCACCATCCCAGGCATTCCAGGACCATACATCCCCATCGGCATCCCAGTCCCATATTGGCCGAGGGAAGACATGTACGACGGCCGTTGCTGGTCTACCAAACGCTCAGTCATTCGCCCGCCAAGCCGTCAAGCCGACTCACAATCGGGGCGTGCCATATGCTGCTGTGAAGATGGAGCGCCGACCGACGCTTGAGGTGCCCCGAATTCGGCGGCCCATCCCGCTGGAACAGCGTTCGCCTCGAATCCGCGCATATGTTTTTGCTGCTCCATAATCCATCCCTCGTTGGCCTCCGACATGTTCCGTGCGCCCATCTCGTGGAAACGAGCGAGCTCGGCGGGATTCGGCGCGCCGAATGCGGGGCCAACGCTGGATCCCGAGTCAAAGAACTGGCGAGCCATTGCAAGGTCATGCTGGCTTGCTCCAGCTGAGGATGTGCCGGGGAGTTGGTGAAGCTGGTTCCATTGAATAAACGGAATCGACTAGATACTCGTTGGTCTCACCCGTGCAGATGAAGGACCCGCTATCCTGTCCTACAGCCTGTTCAAGAATTTACTAGCAGTATCACGGTGAAACGCACCTGCTGGAGACTTCGGTCGCCTTCGGTGTGCTTGAGCACCTGGGAAAGCGGATTGAAGGGTACCGCGCATTCCGCGCCAGAAATCAAGCCCTCGAAGGACATGGTGGTAGCTTTGCAGAAAGTGCGGCTTAGTATACACCGGAGTACACTGCTCGGACCGGCCCGGGAAGACGCCGATAAAAACATTTGATTTCACTCCATCTACAACTGTATTGTGCTCTACAAGACTACAACTGGCCCCATGCCCATGGACTTGGCCGGGTCCCTGCCTCAACGCCTATGTTTTCAAACTCAAGAGCACGTCTATTCGTCGGGTCGAGCGTATGATTATGGCCCCCGATACGAGCCCCGCACTCAGGGCATTGGGAAGTCTGGTTGGCACCTCCACACTGCAGCAGACGATAAGGGTCTCTTTCACAGAAAATAAATGGTGACTGACCTCGGTGATAACATAGACATGGCCCTGCGGGCACGTATAGAAGTGTCCCGTGTGTGCTATATAATTAAGTCAGCGCATAATTTCGACAGCCGAAGCAAAACTTACAAAAATCTAACGCCCGCACAACTGCCATCCGCTCATCTAAGGAAAGTGGCTCGTAGAACGTGTCGGCCCGGATACTCCTCTCCAACTTCCTCCACTCATCGATGATCAGAAGCCCCGTCGCTGAAAAATTGGTCGACAGCCACATTTGGCCGTCGTTTGGCAACACCGCGATATGCTCCCTCATTGTGGAAGCGATCGTGCCGTCCGAATCCTTAATTCCATCTGCGACGTCGACGAGGAGCTTCGAACGTTGTGCTTGAAAGCCGCCACTCGCACGGACCATGTCTAGATTGAACCTGAATCGATCCAACCGCGCCCGCATCATGAGGAGAGTGCTCGTCGTCATCTGTCTTCGGGATTCCGATGATTGAGCGATCGAAAATGCAAGTTGTGCGTCGCGCAAGCAGGTGTCAAGAACGAACAAACCGAACGACCCCCATTTCTTGCGCTCATCCGGCGAAAACTCCGTGCCCTTGCGGAGAAGCTCCTCCATCCACGACCTCGCGAGATCGCCGATAATGAATCGCAGCTTGAGGGTAGCCCAGAATGCTTCGACGAGGAATCGCTTGTCTGCCCGAGGCTGCGGTTGCCCCACCGAAATCCGGGCCATGCGCATAGCGTGCTCTGCGGGCCTCCGGGGGGCTCGTGCGGGATCAGCGACAGCCGCATTCATTTCCTGCTCGTACAAGAACGAAAACGCTGCCTCCCATGCCTTGATATGTGCAGAGCGCGTCTTGGCAATCTTGATCGAACTCTCGTACATGACGGTCAATCGCCTCGTGGCACGCTGCCAGGCCTCTGCGATGACGGGCGACACGCCATGGTACATCGAATTGGACGGAATGAGCGTCTCCAGGGGAACGGGCATATCCCGCGGAAGGTCCAAGGCCTTTTTCCGTGCTTTGCCGCGCACTTTCCGCTGTTTATCGGTGCTGGCCTCAGAAGTGGACGGAATTCTCAAGCGTTCGCTTTCAAGTTGCAAGGCATTCGCTATGTCCCGTTTCACAATTCCTGCCATGGACTGCTGCAGTTTATTGAGATTTTGGGTCATGCCGGATATGATGTTGCGCTCGAGGATGTCCAGGTCGGCGGATTTGAAGACGCGGCCGTATCGAGGCGAAGTAATCGCGGTGCGACAAGTGGGGCAGACAGGCGGAGGTCGTATCTCGCCCGCCGAAGCGTCGGGTGACCGCAGTCCAAGCCACTTTCCGTCGGTGCCCTCCCGTGTATAGAAGTCGTTCATCCCGCAATGCCCATCCAAAGTCTCGACGGTGAACACGTGTCGGCATTTCGGGAGCGTGATAAGCAGCTCGTCCAAAGCCCCAAAACTAGGCTCGACGTCTTCAAGTGTGCGGTATAAAATCAAGTCGACGACGCTTTGCTTGAGAGTGTTTGGGGCGCAGATGGGACATATCTGGATGGCGCAATTCTCTCCACAAACTGTAGCGGAATTGAGATATACCAGGGTGAAGATGAAGGGCGAGTCGTACCTGAGGGGCATTGATGACCGCAACTCAAAACACGTTCACAGGGCTTGTCGCATGGCAAACGTGCACAGACCTGCCGATTTGAACTGTTAGTCCGCGTCCAATCGGTACGCTAGAAAGAACTCGCCGATCCGCAGGGAAGAGGGCACTTTTCGTGTGGGCAAACCCTGTCTGAATGTCAGACAATGAATACTACGTTTTGGATGGAACCTCACCAAGTACACTCTTTGGCGCAAGGGGAGCAAGGTGTGCTACAGTATTGTTGGCACCGCGAATGAGAGCACTCCTGTCGGCACTGTTGCTGGCATGCCGTGGAGCAGTGGTGATCTCGCGAGCAGCGATTGGAACAACGGTGCGCGCAGAATAACAGCTTTTCACAATCATGTTCCCTATGTTGGACTCTGGCAATATTTCCTTCGGCGGCTGGATCGTTGAAGGGTTGGCATTCGTGGCATTTGGAATTGCAGCTGCGCCCGCAACACGTCATGATTCCGCCACATGGACTGGTGCAGGATGCCATGGATGGATCGGAGGAACACATCATCTGTGCGGAATGTTCGCATGTTGGGAAATCCTTTAAAACCGATGCACGGCAAGGCACTTCGTCGAGAGCATCCAGGCGGTAGCTAGAAACCAACAGATTAGGAATCAACTTGGAATAATTCAGTTTCCGCAAGGGCACTGACCATTCAATCGAAGGAACTCGGTGACCGCATGGTAACTCGACGTCTGCAACCATAAACATGCACTTTCCGCACTCGTCGGAGCATTCCTTGTGGCAGGGGTGCATCCGCGCACAAAGTCGGCGGCATGGTTGCGGGCACGATACGGTGACATGGTTAGGATCATCGGGGTGACACTGGTGTTGGTTCAATACGTTGT
This sequence comes from Mycena rosella, assembly GCA_029378255.1. Lineage (NCBI taxonomy): Eukaryota > Fungi > Basidiomycota > Agaricomycetes > Agaricales > Mycenaceae > Mycena > Mycena rosella. The sequence continues at coordinate 251,298 of JARKIE010000110.1, read as the reverse complement.
TCAAGACGGTCGCGCAGCCTCGAATACCTTGTAATGGCAAACATGGCCGCATTTGAGACGATAGTTGCAAGGTTCGAGGCAGCCCCCTAAACGGGAAAATTGAAGTTACGTAAGCTCCACACGTCATCCAACTCGGAGAACGACCTCCACGAACCATCTGGTGCGAATAGGGGGCAGTTTTCCAGGCTGCGAGATCAGCTCAACGGTATTCGGATGCCGCTGACAAGACACTGGGAAAGCAGTTCCGAGGCAGTCCATGCCCTCCAGCTGTTCAACGACACTGCGCCACATCTTGCTTCGAGACGCGAGCTGGGTTGCATTGCCCAGGATGAAAAGGCCTTCCTTTGCCCGCGACAGCGCAACTAGATCCGAGTGAAACACAGCACTCGACTGCGCATTTTGGGACACTCACCATTCGTTCGGTTTTCCGACTGCAAGCGATTGAGGTGCTTGTCTCGATCATAAGGATGTTACTCACCGCCAAAAATCCAATGGTTGGGCGATTGTAGGCGTGCGTCCCATCATCGTCATTCTTCGAGCCGGCATTTCTGACAGTGGAGAGAATAACAATCTTGGGGTGTGGTTGTCGGCACCAATGGATGCAGAGTCAGGACGAGCCAACTCACTTTAGCCTCCTCTCCTTGATAATTATCGACAGTTCGTAATCGGACCTGTCAACGAGTCGTACCCAAATGGTGGCTCATGAACTTGACAAGCGTACCCGTTTTGTAACTTGTACGTGCGTGACTTGAGGTCCATCGGTATCCTCGAGGTTCTCCTCTTCTTGTTCCGCCAGATTGTCTTTGTCGCGTCCGTCGATGATGACAGCGACTTCACTGCCGAGAGCGTCTCTCACACGAGCTAATTGTCCGAGGTAAGCGCACAAAACCACAATATCACCCTCTTCGGAATAACACCCTTGACTGTGGAGATCCGTCAGTACAACCTTCGATAGCCAATCTAATATTTCAACTTGCCGCAACAAATACAGAACGAGATCTTTGATCATGTTGACCTGCTAAGCGTCAGAGAGCCCGAGGATTCACGAGAAGTAATCCGCACCTCGAACGTGTTATATTTACTCGCAGATTCTTCAACTCCGTCGTTCTCTCTATGCGTGTGGGTGAAGAAAAATACGTTCTTGGAGAACCCGCGAACATCAGGATAAGAGCGGACAAGTTCGTGGTCTTGTAGTGCGGGATACAGGGGTTTTCGGATCAAGTTTGAAATGGTCGGCCGCATTCGCCTCTGAACATTTATTTGCGACATTGCGAGTCCATTGGTGGCCAAACGCTCCATCAAGCTCATGTCGAATTTGAAGAGCTGCTGTCCTCGCTTGTTGTCCATCGAGAGGGCTTGATTGAAACTTAGCACTCCACATGTGGATAGAAAGGCACCGACATACAATAGTTGTTCAGTGTGGGCCGTAATTGAAGAGGATCCCCAATCAGGATAAGCTGCTCTACAGACGGGACCAGGCTACCCAAAATATGTGCTTCAAGGACTTGGCCAGCCTCCTCAACTAACATCACACGCGGAGAAAGGCTCTGAAACCATATTTTGAACTCTCTATCTTTTCGAAACATTGGACTACACACCTTCAACAACGACGTGAGTTTCGCAGCGCCTAGCGAACGGACTCAGTTGGAAGCAAAACAAAGCATTTATTCGAACATACCTGTTGTCGTACAACCGACAATATCGATATCATTTAGTAGCTGGCGCCGTATCTGGTGGTGCGATGAGAAAGCGCACATCATATGCCTCAAGTGACCAACCTCGTCCTTGCTTTCTTGATGTTTCTTCAGGATGTTCTCGTGTCGGCTTCGGAGCGATTGAAAGTCGTCGAGTTGATCCTGGTGCAGTCTCTCCCGTATTTCCGCTGACCAGTAATCGTGGAGGCGACTTCGTTCGCGCCGAGACAAAGACCACATGGTTCCTTCTTCCAACAAAAGCTCCAGAGGGCGGTTCAAGGTGTTCGAAATAACAGGAATTGGACCACCGAAGAATAGTGCAGGATTCTGAAGATCTTCCACTTGCACAGGAAACGGTGCATGCGGAGTGGATCCCGAGGAGTCCGAGGAGCGAGAAGGTGGCGTCGAAAGACCACTGCCAGATGCTGGAGGATTTGGTCTTTGGACAGGACGGTCGCGACCTTCGTTTGTGCCCGGCATGGGCCATTCCTGTTGCCACGACTCTTCCTCGATGTCCTCGTCGTCACTGCTTTCGTCCTCTTCTGCCTCGGCGTCCGCCTTCGCTCCAACATCCGAGTCAAGATCAGAACTGTCCTGTAGTTCCTCCTCCAATGCACCGAACCGGTTCTGGTTCTCGGCCTTACGCTCATATTCCGCTTTGTTTGCCAAGGATGTGTCGAGGAAATCGAGGTCTCTTCCACGCCGCCAGAATGTATACATGGAATTATCCTCCGCTTCCACTCTCCCATGTTTACCGACGCGTTCCCAAGGGGAGCCCTCCTCGTCCCGGAGGGCAGCGGTGCGCAAGATTCTGATCCAGGCCGGGGGACAGCGGTATAGGTGCTCGAATTCCTCGGCATATTGAACGCGAAGATGAGACTCGAATTCGGTCGAGGTGACATTCGCTGCAACGAAGGTCTTCATCAGGCCCCTTATCTCTTCCTCGACTGCCTTCAGGTCCCGGTAATGTTGACTAAACGAGCGGTCCAAACGGTTTTTCCCGGCGACCATTTCGATCGTTTCCATCGAATACTTAGAAATTCGCTCATCTGCAGAGCGAGACCCGAGCCGAACGACTTTTTTGGTGATTCCAGCGTCTAGCACGGAAACGAGCATATGGTCGAGGGCGTGGTTCGTGAATGCAATCATGAGGATTGGGCGGACGTTGTTTGCGAGCAACACGCGCAGAATTTCCACCCCGGTGAACGATTTCCCGGTCCCTGGCGGCCTAGATAGGGGTAAAGTTAGTACCGAAGTGGACGGCAAGAAAAAAATGTACCCTTGAATCATCGCAAGCTCTCTGGTCAAAGTATCAACGACTGCCTCACATTGGCTTTCATCTAGTCTGCTGGTCCTGAGCTGGGCTCGGACGAAAGTGACCGAGGTGGGATCCGAAACATCGAGCTTCAAGTCGTCGATGCCAGCCTCGGGAGGGAAAAGAGACGCCAACTGGTATGTGAAGTTCGGAACCAGGGCATATCGAGGCGGGCTTATGACTGTTGACTTCAAAAAGTCCCGGCTGCGATGCACGAGGTAGTTGGCGAAAGGAAGGGATTCCGGCTCGACACGTAACGCCTCTAGAAACGGTCTTATCGCCTCGAACATAACCGGGGCCTCGACAAGGACCTTGGTCCCAGTTTGCGCCACATCATGATTCCTGAGCGCGTTTAAAATTCGGACTTCCACCGCGGGGTCGAAGAAGACGACTCGCACGGAAACACGGGCGTCCCCGTTCTCCTTCCTCGCCGAGTCCGTCAGATCCTTCAAGGAGCTGGCGAGGATGCCCAGGTGGACGTCAACGCCATGTGCGGTCTGCCACACCAGCCCGACCAGTCCACCTTGGATAAGACGTTTCCCACTCATTCCCTCCCAAAATGCAACGCGTGCTTTCGATTGAGGCAGGCGAGCGCGCCCAGGCGGAGCGTCAATAGTGAGCCCGACGGACAGGCCCCGCCAATCAGGAACCAATGGCGAGAAAGTTACATCGGTGTAAACGTTGAACATGACTTGGTCCTGGCCTTCCGTGTGTCCGCGGTACTTGCCGCCTCTCGATTTCATGAGCTGCGACAGAATCGTTTTGGGCGACATCCGCGTCAAATCATCTCGAACGAGCTGTACAGATGTGCGAAGAGGAGCCGTAAGCTCCTCTCGCAACAGTCGAAACTGGATGTCCAGCAGCCGTTCCATGCTTTCGGCCGGCAAATGATGAGGTGCGTCGCGGAAGTTTCCGGGCAAAAATGGCGAAAGATGAGAAACGAGCTCCTCGTGAGTCGGTGCGATCCGAATGTCACGTATTTCGGAGAAATCGTTGTCATGGCGGGGTCCAAGAGGGCGAAGAGCTCCCGGGCCCTCGTAGGTGATGTTGAGTGCAGCGACTACACCCTCGTGCGAGAAATCGGAGAGTCCGAGAGAGGGAGCGATCTGCTGCTGGTTCGAACGATCGATTTTACTTTGCTCTCGATTGACAATGACGACAAGACGATCGACTTTCGAGCGAAGATGGCCGGTGATCTGGTCGCGAGTTGTAGAACTCGTCTCTCTGAACGGGTCATCGAAAGAAGGAGGGGACATGCAAATCCCCTCTATCCAGGTTTGGGTCCACGTCTGAAGGCTCCGTACCATCGGGACTAGAGCTGGGTATGTAGCCGTCGCGTTTTTGAATCGCGTCAATATCCTTGGGAGTACGGGTAAGACTATAACATGCGACTTGAATACATATATATCAACTTACTCAAATAATACGACGGCGAGCGATGAGATCACTTGGCTGCCGATCGCCTCCTCCGAAGGACCGTTTGGATCTTTGAAAGACCGAGCATCCATGCATTCCTGCATGCATTTGTCGAGGTTCGCACTGAAGTTGGCGAAGTGATCCAAGATTCGCATATATAGAGCATTGATTAGATGATTGAGAGTGCTCTTTACGACGAACTCGGACGAATAGAACTGCACGAACGTTCAGAAGGGAGGAGGCTTTGGAACGCGCACAAACCTTGAACAAAGGCAGATAGCCTCGCTGGAAGGAGAGCTGGGATCGACTCGATCCCGCACGACTCGAGACGGATGGCCAGTTGAATACATCACCGATTCGTAAGAGGCCGTTTCCCTTTGCGGCATTATTAGTCGAACTTCATGATACAAGATTGTGACGTACCGTTGCCAGTGAGGTAAGGAGCAGAGGCCCTTCTTCCGGCGCCTAAGAGAACGTTAGACGTTGAAGTCCCGCAGGCACGCCCATCGACTCCCATCGACTCACCCATCGAGGACCAGATGTATTGAGAGTCCCAAGGGGGACGAGAAATCCGTAGATATCGAACGTTTTATCGAATCTGAAATTGTCATGGAGAAACCTTTTGAGATGATTGTGGGTCTCATTCGGAGATAGCGGTTTGATAGGGGGTGGAAAGAAAACATCAGTTCCGGAGGCGGTCAATCTGGCCAGACCTGCTTCGGTCAGGAATGGAGCTAAAGAATTTGGAGCGGTCGATTGCTCGGGGGCAGACGGCTCAGGGGAAGGCGAGGAAGATGGGTTTCGGGTATGTTTAAAACGGCATTCAAATTCTCGACGACAACTCCCAGTGGACCAGTAGAAGCTGCAGATTCCTGCTGGTGCTTTGGGGAGGGGGCCTTGTCGAGGAGGCTGGGATGCTCGACTCGGGCCTGAAGACCGTGACGGGCCCGGGCCATCATGAGAAAAGTTGCACTGGGTTCCCCGACGACAGCCGCCAGGTTTATTGTAGAAATGGCAGGGAGGCATCGTCGCGCGGTGGGAGGGTGGGAGAAAGGAAGGCGCCGGAAACCTCGCGCGCTCTTATAATAAATTGACGCTGGGCAATTCATTTCCTTGAGTCAGAGGTTCTATAAACAGAGAATCTCACACGATTGGCGCCCATATCTCCAAGATTCAGGGCTGCGAGCACAAGACAAAGCTTGAAAGTGACCAGAAAAGCTTGAATGTGATTGAGCATGAATCGAATCGGTTTCGATTGCCAAGGCCATATTTGGCACGTGTCCGCGTAACCGACTCGATGCTGCTACGACCACGAACGGCAGGCAGCTTTCGAGCTTTCCTTCGCGCCTATTCCACCGCGCCGTCCCCGCATGCCCTTGTCTTCCTCGAGCATCGCCAGGGAATCATCGACTCGGGTTCTCTTTCCGCGTTGACGGCGGCAGAACAATTGGGTGGCCAGGTCACCGGTCTCATTATCGGCGGCCCAGAGCACGTCCAGGGCGTTGTGGAAAAAGCTAAAAAGTATCCTTGCTTTTACCCGCACTGTTCCCGGCTTACCCGCCCTTCCCCAGGCTGAAAGGTGTCACGTCGTTGCTTCACTCCACCTCGCCGCAGTATTCCGAACCGTTGGCAGAGACAGTCTCTCTTTTGCTGGAGAAGCTACTCTCAGATTCATCTCCCTTCACACACGTTGTTTCCGCGCACACATCCTCCGCAAAGTCCCTTCTGCCTCGCGTCGCCGCGAGACTGGACCTACCAGCAGTGTCTGACATCACGTCTCTCGAACACGATTTCGCCGCCAATAGCACCACGTTTACACGTCCGATATACGCAGGCAATGCTATTGCGACCGTCCGCGCACCGTCATCCATTCGAATCAAGTTTTTCACTGTCCGAACAACAGCATTCTCAGCTGCGCCGTTAACGGACAGCGAAGCAGAGGACAAGGCGCTCGATCCCGTCGAGGTGGACGACCCTCCAACACAGCATATACGAACGCTTATAACAAAGTCTGATCGCCCCGATCTCGGTGTCGCCAGCCGGGTTGTGTCCGGAGGCCGTGCGTTGAAGAACGCAGAGACTTTCGAATCCACCCTGTACCCTCTCGCGGATGCCCTGGGCGCTGCAGTTGGCGCGTCCCGCGCTGCGGTCGACGCAGGGTATGCCGACAATTCGCTCCAAGTAGGCCAGACGGGCAAAGTCGTCGCACCGGAACTGTACATGGCATTCGGCATATCCGGAGCCATTCAACATCTCGCCGGCATGAAAGATTCCAAACTCATTGTCGCCGTAAACAAGGTGCTATCTGAATCAATGGACTGTATCCTGGTGCTAAATGTGAACTACCAGGATCCGGACGCGCCTATCTTCCAAGTGGCGGACGTGGGCCTGGTCGCAGATCTCTTTGAAGTCGTTCCGGAATTGGTCAAGAAGCTCAAGGATTGAGTAGCTGATTCGCATTGTATCTTAGCAAACGGGCTGCGGACTCGAGCACAAGGCAAAGGACGAATAAAAACAATTAGATTTTGCCAATAAATATGTTGCCTAACATTTCTCTCCCGGTCACTCTGAACGTGTGGTACAAGGTAGGAAAGTCCAGAGTCGAAGTGAAGATATCCGCAAGCCCGAATGGCAGCATCAGCGGAATCCAACCTGCGCGCGTCGCGTTTTAGGACGCTCAGAGATGTAGCAACCGTGTACACACCTCTTGCGTATTCGAGCGCAAAGCAGCCTTCGTGCATTTTGTACTGCTTGGCGGTTCCTCGAGGCAGGAAGTGCACCATTCCCGGCGTATACCGCTCCATCTCCAGCGCACCCGGGCGGAACGCCCACTGCTCCCCAACCAAGATGTTGAAGTAGTCATCTGCGGTGTGCAGCCCAGTATGGCCCTCTGTCCCGAGCGGCGTGCCAAATATGATGAGGTACTCGGTGATGCTGGCGTGAATTATATACATCGCGCCCATCGCGCCCCCGGCATTGTTGAACACCCATTCGCTGGAATCGGCGTTGATTCGAATTTGGTTGGAGGGGTGCGTGAGGGTGAGGTTGGTGACAATGTGCTGGATGATCCCGGCAGTGTCGTTTGAGGACACGATGGCGGCTTTCGCGAGCTCGTGCAGCTCCGATGGGTCGAAAATATACCACCGTTCCTGGTCACGGAAATGTAAGCGCCTTTCGGCTGGAGGTAACATGTATGCGCGCGCACCTTGATAGTGTCCAACCACCCACCCACTGCAACCAAGAGTAGGAGAAAGACAACGCGAGGAGCCCACTTGGTGAGAAGGTCTCGGGATTGGTGGGTTTCGACGCGCGCCTTGCTCTTTTTGCCACCAACCATGGCCGTGGGGATTAACAGTGAATAGGGAGTATAATCACGATGATGGGGACGTCGTACGACGAAAAATTAAAAAAATGTCGATCGCGTCGCGGCCGCACACACTACGTAAGCGCCTTGCCTAAAATTGAGACCCGTCGGTCGCGTCCAGGGACAAATTGCACGGTTCTCCAGAAAGTGTGAAAAAAGGGCGGGAAATATGTACATGTACAGGCTATCGCTTCCCCACAATTCCCATTTTTTCTTTTCTTTGGCCGCTCTTTTTGGCCGCCTGGGACAAGGACATGTAGGCATATGGATCCACGCCACCCTTCTTAACGTCCCCACCAGCTTTCTGAGAAGAGGGTCAGTACTGGAATCAGAACGTAGACAATGAACGGATGCATGCCTTGGCCTTGAATTCGTGCCCGAACTTGGGAGTGTCTATTCGCCGTTTGGCCTTCTTGAACTTGCCGGGCCCCGCCTCTCCATCACCCATCTCCACGTCCCCGTCCGCTTCCTCGTTGTCTCTCCGCCGCTTCTTGGTGTCTTTATTGAACTTGACGCGTCCGTTCGCACCCCGCGTAAACCCGTCGACCGACGTGATATTCTCGCGGTACGCAGTGCCCGCGACATCGACACCGGCGTCAGCCTGCCTGGCATCGTCACCTTCCTCGTCGATGATCATTTTGCCCGTGTCGTCGTCGGTCTTGAACCGCGCAGCATCTTGCCCGGGCTTGCGCCGGCGAGCCGAGGTTCCCTCTGCGGAAATGTCAGCGAGTAAAAGGCAGGGACTAGAAAACGGGCGTACGTGTGATCCTCGATGCTACTCCTTGGAGCAAATCCATAGGCTCGTCGTCGTCCATGCGGATCCTGGCACCTTGCTCCGCGCCCTTCTTCTTTCTAGGCACCGCCGCTCGCGCTTGTTGAGGCTCATCGTCGTCGCTGTCCTCGAGCTCGCTCTCGCTCCCATACAGAACATCCTCAAACGCGTCACCCGCAACCGGTTTGGCGACGGGCTTGTACCCGTCAGCAGGGCCACGCAATGATAACAGCAGTGAAGCTCACCTCGTCTTCGTCGTCCCTCCCATTAGCCTTCTTTCTTTTTGCCCTCTCTTTCCGCTTCTTGATATTCACAAGCACCTTCTTGGCCTCCTCTTCACCCGCGCAGCCGTACACCTCGTCCCATCCGAAGCGGCGCAGCATCCGCTCGAAAATGTGCCGTACTTTCGCTTTGAAGTGGTTTTTGTGATCATGCGACCAGCCCAGCAGCGCTGGGACGAGGGTGGGGAGGTGGGGGCGGATGAGGTCGGCAGGGAGGGTGTGAATTGCGAGCTTAACAAAACCAAGGATAGACTTGACGATCTCGCGATTTGCGGATGAAATAAACACGAGCAGTGTGCTGAGGATCTCGGTGTGCATGCTCGGCGGAATTGCGTCTGTCGATTCGATTAACCATGACATAACGCTATTATCGGAGGCGCAAACCTTTAAACTCGAAGACTAGGCGGGAAATGGCAGTGACAGTCGCGCTGATCATATGGGGGCTCGCGCCCGCCAAACCACCGGCAACCATTGTCATGAACTCTTGAATGTTCGCGGTAGCTGCAGAAGGAAATTGTGTTAGTGGATACAGGGGAAAGACAAAAACAACGAACCATCCTCAGCACCATCTTCATCCATGCCGTCCATCAGATTCCGCTTCACCACACCGCCCTCGTTCATCTTCCGGCCCATCGCGACGACTACGTCGAACGCCGCCGTCCTCGCCTTTTCCGAGGGCTCCTTCGTGCCTAAGACCGCCTCGGGTATGAGCGACGGTATTACGTGCATGGCCGACGACGGAAGTTGAGGAATGAGAAGCGAAAGCAGATTGAACCGATCCTAAGGTTTCGTCAGCTTCCAAGATCTCCACTAAGCACCGTTTATTTACCTTCTTCGCAGCAGGTGCTAACCCATCGGCTAACTCGTCTAATTGTTTTAATACCACCTCGGCATCGACGAGGACTTTTTCAGACTCGAGTAGTCGGGTCAGAATCTTATAGCCGCGTTTCTGGACTCCGTTATCCTTGGCACTAAGGACTGGCGCCGAGAGGCAGAGTTGGAAGAGTTGCTGGGCATCGGCAGGTGACAGATTCGGCAGGAGGAGGATAACCAAGTCCTGGGTCGTCGCCGCCTCGCTCCCGCCCTCAATGCTGCTGTTGCGGTGGGGCTGCGCGGGCTGGTTCGCCAGGTTCGCCTTCAAGAGTTCGACTACCTTAGCATGCGCCTTCGCAATTTCCTATAAAGTACAAACGGTCAACTTCAAACAGTCGATGTTGGTGGGCGCCAGACACACCTGCTCCCCAGCAATGGCTGCCCATGCGGTGATAACATCGCCGACGATCCCTCGGCTATCGCGTCCGACGCTTCCAAAGACGTTGAAAAGGACGGCGAGCCAGCTCTCGGCTTGCGCCCGGAGGTGCACAATGTTCAGTGTAGCCTCGGCGGGTGAGAGGCTATTAGGATTGTTCGGGGCCGGATCCACTGCGCCAGAGGCGACGGCAACGTTTGAGTCAACCATGATCTTGAGGGCCCTGAGCACCGCGGGTCGAAGCTCCGGCTGGCCATAAAGTAGGCCGGAGAGCAATGCGGAAAATGTCGGGTTCAGGGACTGAGCGGGGTGAATTAATGTTATGTAATTAAAAATATGCAATAGACGCACCTCTCTCAAGTCGGGTGTGGCCCAGCAGTAGCCTGCCAGTCCCGTCCATATTTGCCCAATAAGGACGCTCCAGAGCTTGGCTTGCGACTGCTTGTCATCCGTTTCGGCCGTTTGCTGCAGCCCAAACATCCGCTCGCTTAGCGGCACGAAGTACGAGATGAAATGCGACAATGGCGACGGGTGGGGCTGGGGAAGCAGGGGCAGAAGGTATGCTCGAGGCTCACGCCCTTCTTGTCTGAAAAACACATCAGTGTTTGCGACGGCACAAATGACGTGGTAACGTACCTATCCTCGGGTTCGAGGTTGAGAGGAAGGGCAGTCAAGAGTGCCTGAGGTCCCAGGACGCGCATTGCAGCAGCAATAGTGGCGTCTGCATCCTCTTTGAACTCGAACCCTTTTTGTACCCTCAACTCTCCTACGTGTTGGATCAACGGCAGAAGGAGAGCCTCCGCAGCGCTCTTCGTCCCATCTACTTTATGGCGCATGTTCGTGATAAGGGACGAAATTACAGAGAGCAGCTGGGGTATAGCTCCAGCGTAGGCCAACGAGTCCAACGCCTTGGTCGTTTGTGCGATGATTTTCCCCAGCGTGGACCGCGCGTCCTTTTCCAAGAGCGCTGACTCGATCATGGCAGGTGTGATGCACTGGGTGAGGAGATCGAGAGATCGTGCAGCAGCCACTTTCGTTGGTCCTTCGGTAGACTCGAGGAATGCCCAGATGGTTTTCCATACTCGACCCAGTTCGGCCGCTGCGGCATTACTGTCTGTCAAGTTGTACGATATCATTGCCGTCCCCAGGACCTGCAACCATGCAGGGGACAAAGTTGCATCGGCCTTTGACGGCGGCGAGGCCAAGACGGCTTTCAAGACCTCCGAGATTTGCTCGTTTACGTTGATCGACTCGTCCTCAATGGGAAGGGCGAACAGTTCGGATAGGATGGAGTAGGCAGATTGCGAGAGGTACTGGTTTCCCAGGCGAGGGAGGGTGAGGAGGAGGTTCGTGATCGCAGGAAGAGACTAGCCAGAGTTTAGATAAAAATACGAAGAAGATCAAACATAAAACGCTCACTGGGGGCGGCAGGTTCGGAAGAACGGGCCGTAATAGGGCCAGAATATGGATCGCAGAGTCGGCAGCTACGGGCTCGGCAGCCTTTGAAGACTTTGGCCGTGCAAAGGGACCCGCGCTCACTTCAGACAACGCGGATTTGATCCATTCGGCCACCCGTTCGGCATACGGGTGGCGGGAGAGTGGGGCCGGAGGAGTTGCGAGGACATCCCTCACGGTATCCGCTGCCTTCCTCCGAACCTTTGGTCGCGGATCAAGACATAGGTGCAGGATAGACGCGAAGGTTTGGCGGATGCCCTGGGTCTCGAGCTGCGACCGATCCAAGGACTGCAACATGACATGGTATAACGTCAGCTGGGAGCGCAGGGCTGGCGCATGCTGCGTCAGGGAGGGAAAGAGTGGTGCAGTGAGGGTGAGGATGGTGTTCAGGTTTGTGCGCACGACTGGAGCGGAAACAAATGGTGCTACCAGGGCCAGAAGGTAGAGTTCTGCGGGGAGTATGTCACCCTCATCGAGACCGAGGTCTCCCTTCTGGATTGTGCTGTCGAGGGTGGTTAAGAGAGCAGCAAAGTAGGCGGTGGGGGATGATTCGGTGTGCTGGTCGCGGAAGGTAGATTCAAGGGCGATGAGGAGGTTTGCTGGGGACTTCTGGTGGGGCAAGGCCGAGCTCGTGTGCGGGCGAATCTTTTCAAGTGCTGCCTCCATGTTTGTGGAGGTCGCGTCTGCTGAAAAATTATTGCCATCAGCCGGAGATACACCGCGTGGCGATCACCTTCAGGCTTCCTTCAAGAGTTCAAGCTCTCAGGTACCGTTCAAGACAGGCTCAACCGTCCGGAGACTCGCGGCAAGGTCTTTGGAAGACAGCACACTACCATGTCTTCCTCAGGTACCCCAACTCCGTGGTATGCACTATTTATTTTGTCCCGAGTTCAATCTCACTTTCTCTTCAGGTCCTATGCTTTCATTCGGTACACGTTCCCCGCACTATCCTACGGCCTAGCTCACCCTCCGCAAGACTCCTCTTCCGATTTGTCCTGAAAATATTCTATGGTTCAATCGTGGTCGAAGGGACCCATAACATTCCCAAGACCGGCCGGCCTTGCATTGTCTGCGCAAACCACAGCAACTCGCTGACCGATGCGCTGTGAGATTGCGTCGTCTTCTCTGCGCATAGCTCCTCATACCCACTGCCAGTCTACTGGTCACGTCAATTCCGCCCAAGGTACATACGAACCCCGACCGGCCACGTCTATATGTTGTTTACCACGCAACATAGGACCGCAATATGCTGCGCTTGACCGCGAAAGCGACCCAGTTCGGTCAACGGACATTCACGTCCTGGCTCATCGAGTCGGCTGGGACGGTCCCTATCAAACGCAGGAAAGACTATGTCGAGGGCTCCGTAGTACGCACTTATCCATCTCGATCTGGCTTTGAGTGAACATATCTTGCAGGATAATACCGACATCATGCAACATCTCATGGAGGTAAGACCGTAGCTTGCCCGCTCCCCAATTAGTACTTATTCAATTCTCAGGCGCTGGAACTCGGAGATGCCATCTGCCTATTCCCAGAAGGAATGAGCAGGTATCATCCCACCATAGCTCCGCTGAAGACCGGAGGTTGTATTCAATTATTTTCTTTTCTCGCTCTGTCTAATGTATTCGGCCAGTTGCCCGTTTGGTCTCTGATGTCCTAACACGAAACCGTAATAACCCCGATTTCGAGATTTCAGTACTGAATTGTTCCGTCACATACATGTGGGCATATTAGTTTTTCTCTTTCTCTTCGAGATTCTGATCAAGCCCTACTACAGGCACCGGCAACATTTTCGATCGGACGTGCTAGTTTCGTTCCACCCACCCATGACATTTTCCCCGAAGGTGTGAAAACCCTAGCCGATTTTGTCGTTCCGTCTCACGCGTCCAGTAGACCCATCCAGAACTGCTGGCTCCAATCGATTACAATAATATTCGGTTACTAACGACGCAAATGCACGAACAGGTAAATTAGGAACACGCTGGCACGCCCGCTCTGACCCAGTACAGATTAGTTCTGGCACGATCGACTCTCCCTCCTGGGATCTTGTTCGGGTAGCCAAGTTAGCTGCCCGAATTTACGCGCCGTTAGGCACGCGTATGAGTCTCGGAGATCACGTGCGCGTTGTACGCGCTTTCCTCGAGGCATTCAAAGCAGCGGAAGACGGCCCCGAGGTGGACGGCGAGCACCCCGAAGAGGATGAGAAGACGCCGGCTGAGACCGCTGAGCTTGCGCAGCTGCGTCTCGATTTAAGGGTACATTTACCACGCTCTCCCGATGTCCTGGTTTTCATCAAGTCCACAGACGTACCAGGACCAACTGGCGAGGTGGGGAATCAAAGACGACCGAATCCGCCGCCAGCCACTACCACGGCACACCATCCTGTCGCGCATAATCGTGCGGCTGACCTGGTCTTTATGTCTATTTTCAATTTCCTTTCCGGGGCTCATGCTTTGGGTCCCCGTCTTCCTAACTACCTTCTACGCTGTCCACAACTTCAAAAAGGCGAGCACATACGTTCATTGGTCCCATCGCACCCTGACACCTGACAGACTGGACCTATATTCGATACCTGGGACGAAATCGCCCAGTACAAGCTCATCTACGGCCTCATGTCGGGGCTCTGTGTCTGGTTCGGCTCGGCGGTGGTGACGTTCCCCTTCACGGTGGTGACGTTCCTCCTCGTGCCCGCGCTGATGTGGATGACGCTCCGCTGGCTCGAAGACGCCGTGTCGGCGTTCCGCGCGTTCAGCGCGCTGGTGCGCCTCCTGCTCGTGGGGAAGCCGACGCTCCGCGCGATGCATGTCCGGCGGGAGGATCTGCACGCGCGCGTCATGCGGCTTGCGGTCGAGACGCTCCGGCTGCCGGAGGATTCCGAGGCGTACTTTGCGCGTCATGGCGGGAAGGAGAAGGGGCGGGTGCGGGGCCCCTGGGAGTCTGGATCGAGGTATTTCTCGATCAAGCGCCGCCGGAAGAGGGACTGGAACGAGACGTTGAGGTTGTACGACGTCGTGGACTACCCTAAGGAGTAGATACCAATTGTAACCTCACACAGCGGGTGGTCTGCAAGTGTTTTTCTAATTAAGATCGATCGAAAGGTACAGCGTTAGGATACAGAGACACAGCAAAACTATCCGCATCAGAATGCCAATGGTCGTGGTGGTACGGGGTGTGGTGGTGTGAAGTCTGGAAGTGTCGGCGAGGACGATGCTGTAGATTCGTTTGCATAATACAGCTGGGCCGTCGTTGCACTGGTGGTGCTATCGAAGCTCGCGCGATAATGTACTGGAGGCGGCACATTGATTCGCAGGGAAGGCCCGGGCGAAGTCGGAGATGACAGGGATCGCATCGCCGTCGCCGGGGGTGTGGCAGACGGGAGAGCCTGGGCAACGGGAATGGCGGCCGCAGGCTCTGCCGATTCATCGTTCCTCCACCGAACTTTGGCGTACGTTTCTGGGGCCAGCTGTTCCCGGATCTGGGAGGCGCGTTGGCGCTTGGGCCATACATACGACCCGGGAGACGACGGCCATTTAGGCGTGATGGGGGTACGTGGAGACGCGGGAACGGTCGGTAAGCCGAGGTTGAAGGGCTGGTAAGACCGTTCGTGTGCGTCGTGAGGAGCGGACGCGACAGAGTACTCTGACGCTGTCGAGTCGAGCGAACGGACGGAGAGGCCGCGCTTCAGCTGGGCAGCGCTGAGTGGTTTTGGAGCGGGGGCGGCGACGGGCGGTGGTGGAGCAGGCATGGGCGGGGCAACAGCTGGGTAGGCTGTGAGCGGCGACCGTGGTGCGATTTGCACCGGATCCCAATTCGGTCGAGGGGGCTGGTACAGTTCATGGGGGGTCTGGTTTGGGAGCGGCGACCGAGGTAGCACGACTGGCGCCGGTTCCCAATTCGCCCTCCGAGGGGGCTGATATAGTTCACGAGGGGCTTGATCTGGGAGGGGGCTTTCCGTCCTCGACACCGGCCGTTGGAGATCCATAACCAGCTGCATGTAGGTTGCCTCCTGCTGCCGAACTTCGCGACCAACCAGGTCGTGCTGTTGGGCCTCGCGATCGAGTGCAGAAGAAGGAGGAGGAAAATCTTGATATATGGGAAGTGGGGGCCGGGGGTGCGTCAAAGACGTTATAGAGAAGGCGGACTTGTCAAACGCCCCTGCCATCATTTGGCGTCTGGATCGTCGGTGGACGTAAATAACGGTGATGACGAGGACTACGATGAAGAGCAGCCCCCCGGCAATGATTACTATGAAGACGGCAGGCTGCATGTGAATGCCCGAGTTATCCAGGAACTAAGGGAAGAAGTTAGCAGGGTGAAGCTGCAGAGCGTTCTGTTGCGCACCTGGGCAAAGGAGACCATTGCGTTCAGAAAAATCGTAAGAAGAAAAGAAAAAAAGCGAAAGACAGTGAAAGCGAAAGGGTGCTAGACGCGACGTAGACCAGACGACACGCAAGTTATATAATTAAACTTCAGTTAGCGAGATAGGCCAGCGGGCGCAGAACATGGCGACCAGTGGAAGGATCAAGAAAGGATAGAGGTTTCATGTGCGTCTTGAAGGGGGCATAAGGATGATCACCAGATAGGCTGTGTGATCAGGCTGATCGCGGTGTGGATGTTGCCTGCGAGTCCGGACGCGAGGAGATTTTCCGCGAGCAGTCCGAAGCGTTCCGCAGACGTTCTTGTCGATTCTCGGAACACAGTAGATTTGCTTTCAATTTGGTCCAATAGAAAGTGGTCGAAGAGTGTTTTTGGAAGAAATCAAGTGTCTGCTGGCGATCGTGTGTGGCAGTGTTGCGCACGTGGGCCTAATTTTTCTCTTCGGAGTTTCATTCTCGGCTCGTCTCTCTCTCTCTCCTCGTACCAGGACCAGGACGCCAGCGTTGACACGGATAGCTGATCGACCGCCATCAGCCTAGATCTACATTCATCTTCTGCTAATACCTTGTATCTGTCCGCTCCAGCGATTTTGTACTTGACAAACTTCCGGTCTCTCTCTGCATCTGTATTCATACCCACTAGATGTCTCCTGTCGCAATGCCTGCCGTGGAGCAAACTCTATTCTCCTCATTTATTGAAGCGCTCCGTGCAGCCCCCACGGCTCCGGGTGAGTGCTTTCTCCCAGGGCTTATTCATACTCACACTCGTCCAACTCCAGAGGCAAAGGGTGCCGCCGATCGGATCGCTCGCGAGGTCGCAAAGAATGGCCTTCAGTCTCTTGAGTGCGTAGTTATCCCCGCTTACCTTCCGATATTCATTAATTGGGCATTTACAGAGACGAGGGTTTGCTAAAGACCCTCCATGGGTTTGCAACCAACAAAAAATCCGGATTTGAACGGGAATCTGCTGCGATTGCCTTCCAATCGCTCGCCACTACCCTCGGTGCACCCGTTGCACCGCTTCTACTCCCGTCCCTGCCGGTCCTCTTCGAACTATATATGGACAAGGGCGATGTTGTCCGCATCGCCGCCGGCGCCGCTGTAAAGGCCATCCTCAAACTATTCCCTCCAGAAGCGACCCGTGTCGTCTTCCGCGCACTCGAGGCTATCCTGGACAACGGGAAATGGCGGACCAAGGTTGGCGTGCTAGATGCTTTCCGATCCTTCGTAGCTCCCGCCAAAGACGCAGTAGCTGTCGAACTGGCTGCTGTGCTGCCAAAAATAGAGGCCGCCATGCACGACACGAAGCAAGAAGTGCGTCGTTATCCCTTTTGTCCTCGGCTGTTAACAACGTTGCGCTGGATAGGTTGCAACCGCCGCCATAAAATCTGCCACATCGTTGTGCACGACCCTGGCCAATCCTGACCTCGCTCCTCACATCCCAGTGCTGGTAAAATGCATGGCCAACTCAGATTCGGTTCCAGCATGCATCAAGGCTCTATCCTCCACCACATTCGTCGCCGAAGTCACGGCACCCGCTCTGGCTGTCCTTGTCCCTCTTCTTATCCGTGCTCTCAACGATAGAAGTATGGAGGTTCAACGGCGCACAGTCGTTGTTATCGACAATCTCGTTAAACTCGTGCGAGACCCAAAGGTCGCTGCCTCTTACCTGAGTCCTCTTGTCGAAGGCACAGAAAAAATCGCAAAGGGTGCTGCTTTCCCCGAGGTTCGTTGATCATCCGATTTTCTTCCCCTGTACTTCCTTTTCTGATACCATTTATTTTTCATAGGTCCGCGCCTTCGGTGAATCAGCTCTTGAGACTTTGCTCAAATCAGGCGCCTCAACTTCTGGACCACCATCAACACCTCGTGACGTCGAAGGAGAAACAGCTGAAGCGCTCTCCACCCTTCTGACTTTACTTCCGCATGAAGTCGCGATTGTGTCGCCCACCTCCCCAAATGGCCCCCACACTCCCAAGTACTCCTTGCTCGCCCAATCTCTTACCTTTCAATCGTCATTGGTTGCGGATCTCGTGCATGAGCGGCAATTTGGAGATGTCAAGGTTTGGCATCGCTGTGTCGGGATCTACCTTAGGCCGTGGTTAGATGCTGACCAAGGCTCTGCATTCGGCGAGGCAGTCCGCTCTCATTTCCTCGCCATTGACCAGGTACTTTTGTGTCCTGAGCCAACATGCTAAGCTCATTCGGGTTTCCTAGATGAAACATACTAAAATTGTCACAAATGACGAGGAGGGTGAGGTTCTCTGTGACACGCTCTTTTCTCTGGCGTACGGCGCCCTTCTCTTGCTGTCTCATACCACTCTCCGCCTCATCCGCGGTCGGCGTTATGGTATCCTCGGAACCAACGGGTCGGGAAAATCGACCTTGATACGTCAACTGCGCGACGGCAAAGTCGAAAATTTCCCGCCTCAATCCCAGCTTCGTGCCGTGATGGTTGAACACTCGCTGCAAGGGGAGGACGGGTCTCTTTCGGTCCTCGATTTTATTGCGGCTGGTAAGCTAATAAAAACGGACGCCGCACCGTCAACTCATTCCCTTTTCTCTAGACCCGGCCCTGTCGGATGTGTCCCGGTCGAAGATCCGAGACCAGCTGGTGGAAGTCGGATTCGACGATGAGAGGCAGGCCGACATTGTGGGCGGGTTGTCTGGTGGCTGGAAGATGAAACTCGAGCTTGCGAGAGCGATGCTGTACAATGCGGATCTCCTGCTTCTTGATGAGGTACGCCGCCGTCGCCGTTGGATCTACCATGTCTTTACTGATGATAACTCTTTCAGCCTACCAATCATGTTGATCAGTTCCCTCCACCTATTGTTCTCGCTCTTATTGTTATCTTTCCAGCTCGACCGCGCCTCCGTTAAATGGCTTGAACAATATCTCATTGCCCACAGTAATGTCACCTGTCTTATCATTAGTCACGATTCCGGGTGAGTTTCTGTCATGCTGCATTCCGTTATGTTTCTAACTCCGTCCAGATTCCTCGACAACGTCACGACGGACATTATCCACTACGAGACAAAGAAGGTAGGCGTTGCCGACACCCTATTGAGATGAACTAACCGGCGTCAACTGCAGCTGGTCTACTATCCCGGCAACCTGTCGCATTTCGTCGCCGAACACCCGGAGGCTAAGTCGTTCTACACCCTTGCTGCGACTTCCGTGAAGTTCTCGTTCCCACCGCCTGGGTCGTTGATGGGTGTGCGCAGCAACACTCGTGCGATTCTAAAGCTGTCTGGATGCACGTTCACGTACCCGGGTAGACCTACGCCGAGTTTGCACAACGTCAGCTGTGCGCTTTCCTTGTCGAGGTGTGTTGACCGTGTACGTTTGCGGCCTATGTGTGCTAAGCTTTATTTTATCTAGCCGTGTCGGAGTCGTAGGACCTAACGGTGCTGGGAAGTCTACCCTCATCAAACTTTTGACGGTTCGTGCGCAACCTTTGTGGCGAGTCGGTTGTTTATCGTGTCGCACAGGGTGAAACCATTCCTCAAGAGGGGACTGTTTACAAACACCCTGCTCTCCGAGTTGGTTACGTTTCTCAACACGCCACACATCACATAGGTATGCGCCTCTTATATTTGTTGTTCGAGTACCGACTTACCGAATCCTAGAGCATCATCTGGAGAAAACGCCGATTGGATACATTCAGTGGCGTTTCCAGGACGGGCATGATCGTATGTTGATATGCGGCCCCTGCGCTCCCTATTAACGAGTTGATCGCAGGCGAACTATTGGAAAAGGCCACTCGTGTATTGACTCCGGAAGAAAAACTCGTACTGGACCAGGAATGGGTTGGCAAGGATGGATCGAGGCGGAAACTTGAGGTTGATATCCTCAATCTCTTTTTCGATTCAGGACGTTGACTGGTTATGCTCTGGCAGATGATCATGGGTCGCCAAAAGCTCAAAAAGTCGTTCCAGTATGAAATCAAGTGGCGTAATCTGGACCACAAATTCAATACCTGGGTGGCCCGCGACGACCTGATGAACAAGGGGTTCACCAAGCTCGTGCAGCAATTCGACGATTTGGAATCCTCCCGGGAGGGAGCTGGCTCGCGTGACACTGCTGCGCATCTCGTCCGCAAGCATTTAGAGGACATTGGTCTCGACGGAGATATCGCACAGTACAACGAGATTTCTGGGTTATCCGGCGGTATGTTCCTCATCCTTTTTCTTTACGCCCATCATTGAACCTCGTTCATCAGGTCAAAAAATCAAGCTGGTTCTTGCGGCGTGTTTGTGGAACAACCCCCAGATTTGTGTCCTCGACGAACCCAGTAATTTCCTTGACCGAGAGGCTCTTGGTGGCCTTGCTGTTGCAATCAAAGAGTGGGCCGGTGCTGTGGTAAGATAAACTCTTTTCTACGTTCTCTTCCTTGCTCACCTCTTCCCAGGTTATCATTTCGCACAACAACGAATTCGTATCTGCATTATGTCAGTCTAATGCTTTTACTTCAATTCTTTACTGCGATCTTACTTTCCCCCAGGTCCGGAAATCTGGAACGTCGATGCAGGACGTATGACACATCAGGGCAAGGCCGCGGTCGTGGACGACGCATTCCTGGACTCTAAGTCGCCCAAAGGAAGCGGATCCAACACCCCCGCACGGTCTAGACTTGGTACCCCTGCTGCTTCGGCAAACGCGACTCCAGTCGGCAGCGGGGAGGAAGACGGCGGCTCGCCCAGGCCCATGAAGAAGAAGAAGAAGATGACCCGCAACCAGATGAAGGCACAGGAGGAGCGTCGGCGTTTGAGGAAGCTTCACTGGCTGACTCACGGTGGTCCCAAGCCCGAGGACACGGACAGTGACGTTGACCCGTGAGGACTTTCGGTGATTTTTTTCCCCACGCTCTTGATTAATTATTACTGCCTTTTTTTCATGTCCGTTAATAGAGTTTAGAGTTCGTGTGCTGTCACTTTCTATTTGGTATTGCAAAATAAGTTACAACGCTCAGTCGCCGAATTGGTTATTTTTGCTTGACGGCGATTCAGTCCTGGATTTCTCTCATTTTTGAGCTCCTTCCTGCTGGGATGGCCTAGGGGTCTAGAACCTGTATCGGTGCAGAGTCCGTGAGCGTTCGACCGACCGTGCGCTTTCAATGAATGAACGTACAATGATCGCCGGATTTTTAGCGGCGGACATAATCTTGCCTGCCAAGTCAGAATCAGAATCGCTCAATGCATTATATACATTAGCTTCAAGATGGCTCGCCGCAGGGCAATCCATCCTCTCGCATCACATCGCCCCAAGTTATCTTGCATTGCTTCCCTCACTACGTACAGGAACGATTGTTCCGTCCTTGGACACCATCCGCCAGGGCAGCGGCATCCGCGACGTCAGTATTTCGGATGACGCGAATTCGGGGGTTACCAAGCGTCGGCCCTGCTCGCGGACTTCCAATTGCGTACTCCCCAAGTCCGCCGGAAAATATTTGAGTGCATTATTGTCTCCTAGAGGAAACCGCGGGAAAACGGAGCGATGGTCCTCGGTTGATTCTATCTAATGTAAGGTAAAGAACAAGCGTCCAACCAGATAACTAGATAATGTAGGTAATTAATAGAAGTACGTCGAGTGACAGATAATAAAATATTAAAGTGAAATTAAGGCACGTAAGTTAGAAGAAGTCAAGAAGGATCTAGGATATGAAATCATCAAGATGGACCAAGAAGCCGCGCCCTGGTAGCAACCGAGTGGAATGGCGCGGCCGTTCGTTTCAGTATCCGCGAGGCCATTTTCGAGGATCAATGACCTCTTCCTGACTTCGAGCGCGGCGATGCGAGGATGAAGGCATTTGAGAGGTCGACGGCCGTGATGAGGCCATGGCGCTCTCGTAGTCGAGGTCGTCGATAATTTGGTCATCGGGCGACAGCGAGAACGGTTGGTGGGCAGCATTCGAGGATTGTCGGTTTGTTTGCCGCATGGACTGCCGTTTATTCTGGAACCTTTGTTGTAAGATGTCGTCGTCAGAGTTAATTTACGCAAGGGAAAATCAGCGCTCACCAGATCTGTACGCTCCGCGGCGACATATCTAGCGCCTTGGCCAGAGCAAGGCGTTCCTCCGTCGAGGGGAATGCCGTCCGTGCGTATGTTTCGTTGAGCACGCGCAATTGAGCGGCATCCGCGCGTTTCCGCTTCTTCTTCACGGCGGGCTCGTCGCTGCCGATGGGAGAGACGGGGGGAGGGGTCGGAGGGGATGTGTGCGATGTACCGCGGCGACCGTAAGGCGATACAGCACGAGGATCATTTGCCATGAGTTGCGGGCTGAGCGCCGGCACACACCGCGGGTCGTTGACATGATAGCCGTATGGGTTGGTGGCCTGAGGGGGATAGGCCGTCGTGTACGATGCCGGGTACGACGCGGTGGGGGAGCGAATGTGGGTGTTCGGAGTCGCATTAAAGGCCGGTGGATACGGCGAAGCCCATCTTTCGTCTCGGCTGGGGGCAGGAGTGGTGCTTAGCGGCGGGAGTTTTCGCAGATCGGAGTGGTGGCCCGGTGCGACGGTAGCGGATCGCGGGTACGCAGCAGGGTAGGCTGGCTGCGCGGGATATCGACCGTCATCGTAGTACCCAAAGGCAGGCTGTGGAGCGGGCATGGCTTGGAGCGGGGATGGAGTCAGTGATTCAAAACAGTTGTATACATCTCGGACTCACGAGCATTGGACTGCCACTGATTATTATATGACTGGGGGTAGTCGTATCGGCCTGGGGAAGAACGGGGTTGCGTATACTGGTTAGAATGTGGGGAAGCTGTAAGTTGTGCCTAGCAAATTGAGTGTTGCGGTATAATACTATGTAGAAAAACAGACCTGGAAAATGTGAGATTGGAAACGCTGAAGATATAGGCGGTAGAAGAGTCCGCCCACCCTGTCCCGTCTGAAAAAAAACGCCGCTCTGGTCCGCAGCGGGACTCCTTGCTCGATGAGTATTGTAATAGCGTTCATCCCGGTTCGACATAGTTAGTGAAGTGTAGATAGTAGTTAAACAGAAGAAGAGGAATGGGAATATTATGTAGCCAATTGCACGTCGTCTGGATTTAAGTATTAGGAAACACGAGGAATAGGTTCGCATTCGACGGAGTGACTCGGGGGCGCTTGCGACGGCGATGGCAAATCAGGGACAGGTGGTAAACGAGGGAGGCATGTAGGAGAGGCCACGAGGTAGGTGGCAGTTGAAGTAGGGCAAAGGGTCGGCGAATGCGTAAAGACACAGGTTGGTGCGCAGCAGGGAGCAAGAGAGAGGCTGGTTTATGGCCGGCCTGTTAACCAAAAGCTTATTATTGTTTTGGGTCGAAGGAGGTAACTGCCACAAGCTTCGTGCGGGGTTTACGAGGGATGCATCTCGGACCTCGAATAATAAAAAGCCTTGTTCGAAAAAAGAGCCGGACACGAGTTCATTACGCTTGTCATTAACTCGGTGACTCGGCCGCCTCGTGTGTGCGATGCAGGTCGCGGCATCGGATATTTATTATCTGTGAAATCCGGCAGACAAAACGCGTCAGGGTTGGACCGCAACGCTATGCAGAGGACACATACACGCCGCACCTCGTCATGATGAGAGAACGTCCCTGGATCTGGCAGGCGCGAGATTCCATCTGGTTTTCATGGCTTTTTGAAGTGAATGAAAACGTGCAACTCAATCTCGATGTGGCCGTGAACCGGGAAGCATAAGTACGAGAGACGACTGGATTCTTGCATCATTTTAGGAGGCCGAATGAAGGCGATTGTTCAGACTTGCGGTGGATGAAAAATGCACACGAGGCATGCAAGCGACTAGTAGTACGTACGATTTGGCGATAATCAGTAGATCCCAGGGGTGGGGGGGGGAGGCAGGGTCGCGTCTAGGGGCGGGTGCAGATCATGAACGGTGTTTGCATTGCGTCCCGCTAGTCTTGGAGACTGGAAGATGACAGGAAGGTTCGAATTGGCGACATGCATAATGATCTTATGGCACCGCCACCTCTCCTCGATCAAGATCGCCTTTCTTGGGTCTTCCTGTCATAGCGTCACTACTATGGGCTCCCGCAGGCCACTCCCGACACCCCCGTCTGCCGCACGGAGTCCGTACGACGATTACCGAGGTCAAGCCAACTACTACCCCGATGGATACCCCTTCTCAGGCCCCTATTCTTCTGCACCATACGCTTATCCTCAGACCCCTCAGCTTCCGACCACCTTGCCCGGGGGAACTCTGCTTCACAAGGGCTTCTACGATCTACTCTCGATGATTCCGACCCCTTCCCCATCCCGTTTAATTTGGGGAGCTCCGGCCGCAGAGGAGCCCGGTCTCGCAGGTCCTAGGTACGAGGAGATCAGGCCCGCCGCTCCTCCGGCTCCCGGACCAACAGCAAGACAAGTGTCCCCTCCACCGAATTCTCCTCCAGCCCGGAAGACTCGGAGGATCAGCAAGGATATGGTCTCAAGGCCCACCGGTTTTGTGTTCGTCGTTTCTACACATCTAATAATTCCACTTCATAATACGTACCAGGCACCTCGTACATGCTTCCGATGCGGACCAGTTTGAAGCTCTTCTCGGCCGGTGGGGCCCGGACGGAATGGGGAAGCTTGGAGGTTAATTTCGGGCACCGTACTATCGTCGGTTTCTCACCCAACTCCTAGATCCCCGCTGGGCAAACCCCATCAAGGACCGCGTGCGCCAGACGAACCAGGCCAAAGCGGTCAACGAAGTTGTTAATGCTCTGAAACCGGGCAGCAAGTACGATGGCCCGAACATGATGGGGCCCCTACATGTCGTCAATGGGATGAGCACGACCACTACTTCTTCAACATTAACGACAGCTGCCCGGGAAAATTTCCTGACGTCCACCCCTGATGGCTTTCCTGGTCGGCCTGGAAACTCGACCATCCGATGGGGCGGCGGTCTTCAGGTCCATCCCGAAGATGAGGAACACTTGTTGGATATCTCTGAACCAGTGGAATTGCCACCACCCCCGAGGCAGCCTATAACTCCGTCCCTGGCGACATTGGAGAAGGCTGTTTCTGCCCGGATTTATTTCGAGAACTTGTATTTCCCGTTGTTTCGCCACCCTCCGTCTCGCGAGCAGCGTAGACTGGCAATGGAGCGGGACATGGCCGAAATGCAGCTCAATCAGATGCAGAAGGAGAACCTCCGGGCGCGATGGCGTCAGAACGAAACTGACTATCTTCGTGATCGGAGACGCAGAATCGACGTAACCGCATTCAGGAAACTCAAGACAATTGGGCATGGTCAGTCGCCAACCCGTTGAATTTCCATGCTCTAATTACTCCCACTTTCCCCGTCATCCCCAGGCGCCTTCGGCGTTGTCTCCCTCGTCAAGGAGCAATCGACCGGACAGCTATATGCCATGAAACAGGTGAGACGGTCTGTCCTTTCAGACCCGTGGTTACTTGATCTTTTTCCGGCAGCTGCGGAAAACCGACATGCTTCGCAAAGGACAGGAGGGCCACGTCCGCGCTGAGCGCGACATCCTCAAATCCGCCTCACTCGTCAACTCGGCTGGCGGAGCTGAGTGGATTGTCCGCTTGTATTACAGCTTCCAGGATCGCGACAACTTGTACTTGGTACTAATTATTCACCTAACGACCGCTCCCCATCTGACTGTTTTGAACTAGGTCCTGGAATATATGGGCGGGGGTGACCTGCTCAATCTTCTAATAGAACGGGATGTATTTGACGAGGGTTTCACACGATTCTACGTAGCTGAGGTGTGCAGTGTTTTTCCGTTCACCCTTTCTCACTGACAGGGTCGTAGATGATTCTTGCCATTGAATCATGCCATAAACATGGCTTTATCCATCGCGACATCAAGCCTGACGTCTGCCAACAGTTCATATATCTTACCCCTCGCTGACAGCAATTATTCCTGTAGAATTTCTTATTCGATCCCTCAGGTCACATCAAACTAAGTGATTTCGGTCTAGCGTAAGTTGCACTTCTTCTCGACGCCGCGTCCTTGTGGTTAAACGTTTTAAATAGCACCGATCTGCACTGGGCTCACGACACTTCATGTTTGGATAGATAACCTCCCGGTTAACGCGAGCTGACAATTGAATCGCCTAGATTACGAACAACAACGTCTCCATCTGTTGCACAAGCATGGTATTGATCTCGAAGATTCTAACGGCATTGCGGATGGCCGCAAGACGAAACGGATGGACCGCAAGGAGGTCGAATTACTGATGGGCGGCGGAGAAGGCCAGGGAGGTGTGTTCACTTGGAGAGAGAAGAACCGCCGGAAGGTAAGGCTCCCCCCCGCCCCCCCCTTTTTTTTCCCGCTCAAATTCTTTCGGTTTGTAGCTTGCATATTCAGTGTTAGTGCTTACAATTGCCGATCCCGCATGCGCGTACTGATAATTTTACAGATGCGGGACCAACTCGTACAGTACGTATTATAATTGCCTATGTGCAAGATTCAAATCTCACCCTTGCTCCAGTGTCCCCCGAGGTAATTCGCGGGCACGGTTATTCTTACTCTTGTGACTGGTGGAGTTTGGGAGTGATCATGTATGAATGCTTATACGGGTTTGTATCCACATGCCGCCTGCTTCTACTCCAACTCACCACTGTTTGGCAGATTCCCACCGTTCGTCAGCAACTCTGTAAGTGCGCCCCTGTCAGGCGCTCGACCCAGCTAACGAGCCACCCGGTGTCAGCGGCATGTAACGCGTCAGAAGATTTTGAATTGGAAACAAGCCTTGCGATTCCCTGCTCGTCCGCAAGTATCGCATGAAGGAGTTAATTTGATGCAGCAGCTCCTTTGTGAGCCCGAGGATCGCCTTGGGTCGCAGGCTTCCGCATCCGTCTCGCGGCCCAACTCCATGGTCGTGCAAGCGCGCAGGAGTGGCTTCATGGCGCAGAGCGGCTCAGCAGATGGTGCAAACTTTATTAAAGTAGGCTTTTCCTTCCTGAGGTACCGTCCTGTCTGACCTGCACCCCCAGACCCATCCCTTCTTCAGAGGGATTGACTGGCTCAACATCCACCGCTACCCCGCCCCGTACCACCCCGAGCTTCGCGCGCCGGAGGACACGAGGCACTTTGACCCCGATATCCCTGCGGAGGTCCGTATGAATGAAACTCATCGACCTCGTGGCACTGACTCGTATGTTTCAGCCCCTTGCCCCCGCTAACGGCGCACCTGCGGACGCCACTCGGGATCCCTTGCTTCGCCACGAAGTTCATGGCGCTGAGATCATGGACGTGCGCAAAGCGTTGGCTTTCGCGGGCTTCACGCACAAGAGTCCTCGCGTGATAAGTTACGTGAGAGCGGACAAGGCGTTTGACTCGCAGCCAGACACGTATGGGCAGTCCCCGCCCGACCCGTCGTATGGACAGGAGACTGTTCGAGGCCGCTCGGCGATGCGCGAGCCGCAAGATGTCGGCAAAGGCCGCGCTATATCCATGTAATTTAAGGACTACAGCCGATCACACTCACACATACCCCATTTCACTCATCTCCCTTGTATGTATGCCAACTACTATTAGTTTGGGCCCCCCCCATTGCCGGACCTTTTTAATCCTAATGTTATCTTCCGTTCCTGATGTTCTATGCATGGGATACATGTTTTCAACATTGCTTTAAAAAATACAAGGCGGTTACAGGGTACTATACAGTGCGGTACATTTCTATCTTCAATACAGTGGAATAAATACCGAAATTCGAAGTAATAAATAGCAGAAAGGTGAGAGAAAATAATAAGTTAGACACATACATGTACAACTGCGGAAATAAATATGGATGCGAGGGTCCGTGAAGATGCTTGAGAGTGAAAGTGAGGGTGTGCGAGTCGTAACAAAATGAGGGGAAGGCCCGAGACGGGGACCGACAAGATCTATTTGCGGTGATGGTGGCGAGTGCGTTTCTCGGGATGGTCATAAATATCCTCTTCTTCGTCCTCAGAGGATACGCTGCGGCTGCGGCGGGAGCCGGAGCTGGAGGCGGAGGCACTGCTATCCCGCCGATGATGTTTCCATTTGATCGAAGGCGACGTCTGAGATGAACTCGCGAGAGATAAAGCCCGTTCACCGCCGCCGTCGCCGGACATCAATGGGGTAACATGCACCCTAGCGTGTCGGCGCATGTTGCTAAGGACACTGAAGCTTCGCCCACAACCGTCGACAGGGCAAACGAACGCTGGAGACGCGTCAACATCCATATGAATTGTCTGAGCAGATCATAGACTCACGTTTCTCTCCTGTATGACTGTTGAGATGAATCTGAGGTGAAAAGACAAGATGTTTAGTTGGTGTATTGTTAGTTGAGGAACAAGGACGAACCCTGAGACTACTGGGGCGACTGAAGCCCTTGCCACAGTAGCTGCATTCATACTTTGTAGGGCCTCCGATGCTCATTGACACGTCGGGGGGCGCGAATCCTGCCATTCCAGATGACTGGTAGAGGGCAATGGGCGTCCGATCAGCGTCTTCGCCGCGAGAGGCGCGAATGCTGGTCGAAATTGCAGGGGGCATCACCGCGCTTGGCGGTTGCACCCGCGCATAGTAGGGCGGGATCTGCTGCGAGGGAGGGTGTCCCATCGTCGCGTTATACGGCGGTCGCGGACCTCTCGAATCATATCGCGGGTCATACGCGTTGCGATCAACGGGATATCCAGCGGGGTCGTATGACATTGACCGAGGAGGAACATTCTGGTACTGCGGCGGAGGGTAGGGTCCTCTGGGAGCATGGGGATCAGTCGAAGATCTCGGCCTGTCGTAGACGGCGGCTGGCATGGTATTGAACCGCGGCTGTTGAGGGTGAACGAACGTAGCAGGGTCGGGATGAGATCGAGATGGGGGCTACCAAAAATAAAAATAAAAAGGATTGTGAGCGGTGAAAGAATGTGACGATAGGGGTCGACTCACCCGAGTACTGGTTGGCCGAGAATTGGGACCATGCGACGATGACGAAGCGTACGCATGGCGAGGACGGTCTTCTTCGTCGCTGAGACGTAGACGCGCAAGCGTCAGTGCAGGGGATTCGGGAGGAGCTCTAGAAGATGAGAGTTCTTCACAGGATAGTCAGGACACGACAAGCGAGGACCAGTGGTGGTTGACTGACCTCTGAACAAATCACGGATCGGAGGAAGCATTGGACGGTCGTGAGAGCGCCGGCCACGACCACTGTCCGACGAAGAAGACATCGCGAGAGGAGGGAATAAAGAAGGAGCAACGGAGCAGGCTAACATGTTGAACAAGCCTATATTTTAAACTCTAGTCGTAAAAAAAAGTGAGCCGCATATGGGTCCTGAGAACAGGTTTATGAAGAGGATTGGTCTCTACGCCGCATGGGCGGTGCAATTCGGCAAAGAGACGCACTGCAAGATCAGGATTTCGGACGGAGGCAACGGACCAGCAACGGCAAGCACGACCGCCTAAATACGCGTAGATCTTGTAGATTCGCGGACAGATGGTGCCCGGTAGCCATTCACGGCAGTTGCAAAGTGGAAAATCAATCTTCAATGAAAACATAACAGAGTCCCGGAGAGTACACGGAGTAAGAAAGAGAGCACAAAATTCAAACTCCGGTCCCCGTTTCGGATCGAGCAGCCAGCTCCTCCTCCGTCTTGGTCTGCAGCGACAACGCATGCAGGCCGGCGTCGAGCTCTTCTTTCAGTGCGGCATATATCAGCCGGTGCCGCTGCATGGTCGTCTGCGAAGATGTTGAGAGATCTGCACCCCGAGTTGAAGCCGATGAGTCGATCACCTTTGCCCGAAAAACTTCTGAAACGATTTGCACGGAAAAATCTGGCAGCAGTCAGCGCAACACCGGGTAGTAAAGGGTTCAAGCGAGGTACGAGTTTCGCCGTTCCCGCCGCCTTGTGCTTGCATGGCGGCATGGTGACGGTGTTTCCACGAATCATTGGAGATTTGCAGGGCCTGGGGAGAGAACTGGGCAGTCAACTGCAATCGATATGAGCCTTGAACACCGCGGAAGTAGATCCAAGCCCACTTTTTCCCGTATTCGCGTCTCCAGTGGGCCAGCGGGCTGTGCCAGTGGGACGGGTGTCTCCATAGAGAAGGATGCCTTGTTCAGAACGTGAACGGACGACCTCAATCGGGAGCTCAAACGGTGCATATGCTCGGCTGTAAACTTTGTGATTGAATGAGGGAGTTGGGGTAAGGATTGGGTAAAGATCTGGTTGAGTCCTGTTGAGTTGGTTGTTGTGCGTCGATCAGGGAAAATGTCCCGTAGGTACGAGTAGTGATACTGTTCCGGTTCAGGGCGGAATCGTATTGAATTCGAACCTATTCGAACGCTATTGAATTGACCTGGGCGGAGGGAGCTATGAATACAGTACTACGAGCACATCCCGATTCAATTCAGTCCAATTCTCAAACAACTTGAAAGCATTGCCTCGCTCGATTAATTTGACAATGAGACGCAAGATGCGGTCCCGGTGGGAGTTATATATGGGAAGTGTTAGTTGAAGCTTGAAGCTTGAACGGCAGAGTAAATAACGACGTTGTAAAGGACGGAAAAAAAGCCTTGAGATCGGCCGTGGCGGTACTGATGCGATCTTAAGAAAGCGATCTACGCAAACCCTAACCTAAGCAAGAGTAACCAGTAACCAGCGCCGCGATAGACGTGAACGCGATGAACGCGAAGAGTCCCACCCAGCGTGTCGAATCCGAGATTTCCAAACATCAGCGCAATCTCGTCGATCTCTGTCTCGAAGAGGGCCAGTACGAGTCCGCGATAGATGTCCTGGCCCAGCTCCGCTCCCCCAATCACAAACCCTCCGCGTAAGCGCGTCGGATATCGTTCAACTTGTCTCGCGGTTGACTCTCTTTCCAAGGACACATATCCGCCAGCTTTTATTTATGGCACTCTACTCTTCCAGCGATAGAGGCCAAGACAAGCGCGTCGACCCGTCTGCATCCCCCAGCAAAAGACAAAAGAAATCACATCTCCTTCCATCTCTGGCTGCCACTCTTGCCT
The DNA here is from genome assembly GCA_029378255.1 of Mycena rosella. Lineage (NCBI taxonomy): Eukaryota > Fungi > Basidiomycota > Agaricomycetes > Agaricales > Mycenaceae > Mycena > Mycena rosella. The sequence continues at coordinate 220,421 of JARKIE010000110.1, read as the reverse complement.
CGCAGCAGCTACTGATATCATTCGTGACCACGAATTCCCCTGCCGCTGTCATCAGGCCCCTGCGCCCCGGTGATCCAGAGCTGGAGGACGACAACGAGTGTTTCGTTGCCACTGAGTCAATGTGCATCAGTCGGTGCAAAAATTGTTGGCAAATCTTAGTTGAAGGATTTCTCGACCGTAATCAACCAATTTTATCGACGCCCAAGGGAAAGGGTAAGCGACGGGACGTTGATGCGTCCTTCACCGACCTGTCGGAGGTTCGTGCGCCGGTCGGTGACACTGCATGGCCTGTGTTGGACTGGCTCTTGCTTTTATTCGAAAGAGATGAACGGGAAAATCCAACCTTGCGTAAGATGCACAGCTCATTCAAATTCATTGTATTGAGTTCGAGTTCATAGCTCGGCATTCTCCCCTGCTACTAGAACAGCTTGGGTCGCAATCGAGAAGGGATACCGACGCTCCCCTCGCTATCATTTTGCACTGTATGCAACAGTCAGACCTACGCCGCCGCATGATGGGCTCGCGCTTGATCAGCTTGGTAATTAATCGCTGACCAACCATTCCCCTTCCTTCTGAACGTTAAATCTTCTAGTTGATAAATCTGTCGTCTACGACCCATCTTGATTTTCCCATGCTGGTCGTCTCGGTATTTAACTGCCTTTCGACCTCGTCATTGGACGACATCTCATCGCTGCTGTCCAATCTCAGCCCAACGCCAGCAGTATCTAAGTTCAAAGTCGCCCTGTATCAAAAATATTTCAGCGACAGTAGCAACGCGCCCAGAGTTGGCGTGCGCCCCAAACCACAAGCCCGTGCCCAGCCAAAAGGATCGCCGGTTAAACTACCCGATCCTCCTGCACAGCCTGTTTCGCTTGTAAACAAGCATCGAGCGCCTAGCTCTGCGGAAATCTTGCGGCTTATGGGGTCGAAGCCGTCCACGTCAGTCAACCCAACCGCGTCGCCGTTCAGGATCAAGTTCGAACTGCTGGTTTCATACAACGCTTTCCAGACGGGCGCTGCCAAGGCCGATGGAGATCCAGAGTGGCCCAATCTCCTACGCGATGGCACGATGGCCAAGACACTGGATACGGCGTTCGGATGCAAAGGCGAGCCTGCGGGAGATGGCACGAATTATCGGATTTTACTGGACACCATTCTGACCATGTAATCAATGCTATTCGTTCGCTATATTGCCTATTTCTTGGTGGGTTCAAGTATTCTTAGTTACTAGCTGGCAGCAGCATATGCATACATATGCATCCTACGTGATGGAGGCTACCCGACGAGGCCGATGATAGTTCGCTGTTCGTCGGTTGGGAACTTCAACTTGATCAAAAACGCCAGCCGAATGTGCGGCATCGTTTTGCGCACATACTAGTACGTGCAAATCGAATAAGTATCGCGCAACCCCGTCGGCGTTTGACCAGACAAACACCATTATGCGCGCATGGGATGGATCCATTCAAAATAAGATCCACTGCGTTAGATCGCGGCGGCCCAAGTTACCGACTTGCCCTTGGAACTTGGGCGTGGGACGCTCGTGCCAAAATCGAGACTTTACGAGGCTGCGAGTCATCGCAATCCAATTTTCACAACTTCGCCTTCTCCTTCTCAAGTTTTTTTTTTTGAACTTAGACAAGACAAGACATATGGTGATATATTCTAATGCGGGAGATCGACTGATTACTTCCTCCTTTCCACGACGAATCTGCACTTGGCATGCAATTGTGCTTCAACGTCCGTTTAAAACGGCGTTAATTATGCCCTATTCAAGGAGGCGGCGTTTCCGACGTAGCAGTCTGCTTTGATCCCACCTCTGCAAGGCACTTCTTTTGAAATTCTAGGTCAAAATAAACGCTAGGCATCATCGCCATTGAACCTCATTGAACCATTTCTGGCGGCCGTCCGGGCAGCTTGATGTCACGTCAGAAAGGTCCGTGATGGCCCTTCAACGCTAGCGGGAAAAAAATATGCGCGTTTGCCCGGGCGAACTGCTTAGGACCGTCATCGCACAATACACGTCTTCATGGCAACTCTTCAGGAGATTCGAGATTCGCTACGACAGCCGGGACCTATCCGGATGGAGGAATTTGGCAGCAGCATACAAGATCAAAGGCGAATCCTCACCTGAGTTCCAATCAAGTCCGCGATTGCAAGTATGACGCCAGCCTATATACGCGTATATACAAGCCAAGTAGCCGATATTGGGTGTGATAAGCAGCATACAGATATTCTGGCCGATGGCGGCCCTGATGCTATGTAAAGATCTGAGATTCGGAGGCTGGGAGCCCTAGTTTATAAGCTGTCACGGATACTCGTCAGCTATGCGGAACTAACGCGTTTTGGGATTAAATCGATTAAGCCGACGCATAGATGTATTTATCACGGCGCGCATCAAACCTGGCGATTCCCACCTCAGGAACGAGGCCGATGTCGTTGTTTCCGGCCTAACTTAACCTCGGCTATAAAAATCCATGTTCCTTCTCCTTGTAGTATCCTTCCGATTCGGTGGTGTAGATTGCCTTGTTTATAAGAGACATTCCTCGGTGAGTTTGACCCCTCCCCAATGTCTGACCGCCGGCGAATGTCCCTGCAGAGCGCATATCCTTCCGACCAGTGGAACGGGGTCGCTCAGCCACATACCTCCATGAACTACTCTTCTTCGTATTCCGCGTCTGCTCAGCCCCCAAACGCCCCGTATCGCGCCGACACGCAAGCGGCGAACGCGGCGTATTCCCAGGACGGATATTATGCAGCTGCTCCACGGTACGCCTCTGGGAGCGGTTCCGGATCTCGACCAGGATACCACCACCAGAGCGCGTATCCCTACGCGCAGCAGCCGCATCCGTCGCATGCCCAGCCCCACACGCAGGGGTACCCGCAACCATACGCGCATTCGCCGACGTCGCCAACCTTATCTTCGCGGCCGCGTTCACATTCTGTATACGTTCCTCAGCAAGCGGCCCCGATAATGGTGCCTCACCCGCAATATCCGCAGCAGGTGCCACTGGGTCAGCCGGGCAGCCCCTACGGCGATTATCCATCGTCAGGTGCTAGACCGTTTACGTGCGACATGTGTGCCCTGTCTTTCAACCGACAGCACGACTTGAAGCGCCATCGGGAGACACACACCGGCGAGAAGCCGTACCTGTGTAATGGGGGATGCGGCAAGACATTCACGCGAAAGGACGCGCTGAAACGACACCAGGCAGGTTGCCTGTCCAAGCCTTGACGCGTTTTCTGATTGTTCCCAGCTTGTGAAGGGTTGCGGTAAAGTCGACGATTCCTTGCCGTAGTCCGTTTTCACGCACCGAGGTACTGATCACCCTTCATGTACCCGTCTTGACGCTGACATGTGAACCGTTTTGTTTAGCGGCCATTTTTTGAAATAATCAACGCAAATAATATGTACATCGCTACAACCTAGAGTAGATCGCTAAGCTTTCTAATAACTGTAGGATAATCTGTCGCGCACCTTTGGCCATAATAAATGTACATTCTACTCTGACTCTTTCTCCGTGAATTGCTTTTCCAGGATCCACGCGTCGTGGGGCACGATTTTTTTGTAATAGTTTTCGTGAACGCCGACTTGGGTGAAACCGTGTCGTTCGTAAAACCTCTTGGCATCCGCATTCGAAGTTTGTACATGCAAGTATATGCGGTCAATTTTAGGCTTGATGTGAGCCGCAGCCGCATCTAAGATGAGTTTGAGGCTAGCTGATCCTAGCCGTCTCGAGCGATACGGCTATGTCCGGATTCAGTTAAGTAGGCGCTGAAATAGCACAAGTATACCCCGGCGCACCGCGAGTATTCCCATCGTCATCAAGTATAGAGACACTTGACCGTCTTTATTCTCCAGTCTGCAGCAGATCGTTCCCACTACACAATGCTGCCGTGTGACTCGACACGTCCGTTTAAAATGCTGACGACGAACCAGGGACATCATTATAATATACTAGGATGGGAGCGCCGTAAGTTGGTGCCGTAGAAACGGGGGTAGTCCAGACCGAGCTTGCAAAAGTCCTCCGCCTCGGGAAGAAGGATGTCTTGGTAGAATTTGGGGCTATATTGAATAGGAAAGAGTACGCTGTTCAGCTTTCGGACCTAGTGGGAGAGTATTCAGCTCCTTTCACAACTGAATAAAGTGTTGCGAACAGTGCCTAGGTTATTAGGTGTCAATGATGCAAACGACGAGGCGCCCCGGGTGGATAAATTTGAGCTCGACATGGGCAAGACCAAGTCGCAAGTCCTCACGTGGCCCGGGAAATTCCTTTGTCTAACTTTTTTTGCCTTATGCGGTCACCCTGCACCCCACCCCTGGTGCTCTGGATGACTTTAATTAATTCAGGCCTCTGCGGATATCAGCTAGCAGGAGACATCCTGCACGTTCCTTGTGTGTTTTCAATGGAGATATCGAGATGTCTCTCCTGTTGCTATAGGTTACTATGCTGTTCGCACTTCATCTCCGCCTGTGAACCCGGGCAGACCGCAGGAATCTCCGCCAAACAGACACGAGACCCGAGTGCCCGCTATTCATATGCGTTGCTGTCCCGGTCTTTTCTCCAAATTATCCACGCTTGAATTAGATCTCCAGATGGGACACGCAGCCTATCCCCTGCCCAACTGCTGGATCTTTCAACTCGTATGCTCGCACTCACACGGAGTCGCATGCACTGCATATAGCACAAGTAAGGCTAGCGTCGCCCGCTCCCGCTCAAAACTACCTCCAGTCTCGCTACCCCGTCGGCCTCCCGCACGGGATTGGCTGCGGGCATTGGCTGTGTCTGTCCCGAGCTTGACGTATTGTGTGCGACCCTCATGATGGACTAGCCGTCCAGCACGGTCCCACGTTCCTGTCGACTTTTGCTCCCGTACGGCTTGCTCGGAAGGTGCTAATTGCGTACCTCCCGTGTTGGCTTGGTTGACGTCGCAGCAATAACGACTCAGCTGACGCCCGACGCCCGACCCTGAGGCCGTCTCGAAGTTTTAATTCCGCGTTGCGTCCGCACGGGCTTTCTGCAGGGGGACAACGCACGTAATCGCGCCCGGGGCGTGCTCGTCTCCAGCGGACTGGTCGATCCGCACGACGAGACTACAGGCAGGATGATATATATCGTTGCGGCGTTTTTACCGAAGTACGGCGCATTTTCCGACATGACTCCCCGGGCTTCAAGACAAATAGACACACAACATCCCGCCGCGCGCTCGATCGCACCCTCTTGATAACCTTTTTTGTTTTGCGGTCGCAATCAGCGCCTCATTTGCACAGCTCCCCGATTTGGGCATTGGACGCCCGTCAACGAACCTTCTTGCCCTCAAAGATTCAGAAGCGCCTGTGAAAACCCCGAATGACAGCGACGCTTCGCTTCGCTTCCTACGCACTCGGACCGGCGTCTCTCTGTTGAATATGAATGCCGATCTGGAATTGCCTGCCAGCGCCTGCCTGTCTGCCAGATTAATTCAATTTAATTTGCAGACCACGATCGGATGAGAGTTTCAGCCTCCACGAAATCAAGCGCCGGGCACACGACCAGGAATCACATGTGCCTCCAAAATCACGATTCGCATACTGGACGTCGGCTGGGCGTGCGTACGTCATTGATTTTTCGCCTTCTCTACTAGTAGGACCCGTACCAAGAACACAAGTCGAAAGAAGGGCTCCCGCAAATAGATTGCAAGGCTGTCGCTGCCATGCTCCGTAACGCTGTACCGCGGTCAACGTGCTACCAGCACAAATGGGAATCGCGGTCGGAGGCCCTCCGCTAGCGCTGGAACATGCATCGAATGAATGAATGAACACGTATTTTCTTTCCGGTGCAGCGGAGGATTATGTCAACGACGCTCAAAGGCCATCCATTCATCGCAAATTTATCGAGTATAGACAGCGCGGTTCCGCTTTAGACGCCGATTCCAGGATGTAATGGTGAAAATCTGTTCATTCAGTCTTTCGGGCTACTGTGTTCAACCCGCGTGTTAATTACGTATTTCCAGAAGCTCATGCAACATGTGTATGCCCGATTGTTGGCATATCAGCTATTTAGCCCCTGCAGATTTATATGGAAGAGGATCTGTGAGTGATACATGTTCGACCGGAGAAAGCGGTGGATGCCCTCCCGCTGCAAAAAGGTCCAATATCAATCCGGGATGCCGTAAAGCTCCGTCTGTCGAAACCGCTTAGCTCCAACCTAGTTATCTAGATCACCTACCTAATTATAACAGTAACCTAACCCCTTCGGTATATGAATATTTGATCTCAAAGCCTTTGATTTTGAAGTGGGAGGAACGTTCAGGCTCTCGCGACAACAAGTAAATCAGTGCATTCTTGGATTCAGAATGCATTCTCGAAATCCGGTACTTATGATTCTAGTCTCTTATAAACAGACGCTACAACGATTGCTGCTCGTACCCAAGCCCGTAGTACCTCGCATGTTGTATATGATTCTGTAACTCTGGCAGGGACAACGTCGGTGCACTGTTCAATTAAAATCGGGCCGCTTCCGACTCCGACAGTGACGACACGACCATCAGCGCGACCTCTGGACAATTGAACCAAGGACCAAAACCCAATCGCGCTGCATGATTTCTTCCCGTGATAATTGTTTCGAACGAACGAATGCGGAACGATATTGTTACAGACTAATTTACACAGTCGTCGTTCTAAAATTGGTCTGAATTAACATATGGAACGGTCAGAAAAACTTGAACCATTAAACCAGAGTTGAACCACAGAGTCAACTTGCATCAAACAGTTGTGTGTCAGCGGAGGTAAGGAAAGCAGGGGCTGGGCTTACCTAGAATTCAAGAACTGAGCTTAATACATATGCAATAAAGTCTCTAGGAGGATACAAGGAACGACGGTCACGAGAGACTCAGGAGGATTAAAAATACAAATTTCGGAGACGCCGTAGAAGACTACTAGAAGGGTAAATATTGCAGGAGTCTCCGAGCCCACTATTGCTCAAGCTCTTAGAGCGAGGGTAAGGATTTCCCCAGTGGCCCAGATAACAAGCCACCGAAATTCTCAAGCGCAGAGGAGAAAACGTCCGGGTCCGGGGAGCTTGAAGGAAACCGAGAACATCAGACAGCATGTTGCGCGCCCAAATTACGTTTAATGAATGGCCTTGGAAGGTTCAGATGTTTGATTTGACCGACTCCGGGCGAGCTGGCTGAGCCAGGTAACAGGAAGGAATTCACTTAACCGGCGGGTGTCTGCTGAGCAGACAAGTCGGGGCGCAAGAAAATTAATAGCTAGGGGTGGGTCGAATATTAATATTATATGCGCATTAGCACTAGTACTGGCGGCCTGCTCTTGCACTCAAATTGCAAGACACGCCCCTTGCCGCCGGCGCCATGGCCCTCAGGCGGAGCGGCATCCGGCGACGAGTGGATGATGTGTAAGTTGAGCAGCGCTGCATACATAGATATTCGGAAGAATCCCAAACAAATCTGATCTGATCACAACGAACTTGCCGGCTTCGCTTCGCTTCCTGCGGCTTCGGAGTCGGCCTCTTCACTATGACGTCTCGAAAATTGCTTCATAAATTAAATGCCGGTCCCGGTAATCGCGAGATTCATACGCGCAGTTCAAGATCGGCGACGCCACTGACAGTGAGAGTATTAGAAAATTGGACGCGACGCGACGCGCGGCTGGCAGGAGGGCCGCGTCCGAATGTGCGCGAGGACCCATCCCAAGAAGAGCAGAAGCTTAAGGCGAATTTGGTTCCGCAGATACGAGCGTCCGTGGCGCTCGGACTGTCCTGATATGTAGATATCAAGTTGGGACGAATGGACATCATGAATGGGGCGATGCGAATAGTATTGAAAATGTACAGAATTGAAATTGACATCGCTAGAACCTGCTAGAACGCTTTTTTTGCACCTGCGTACAGGCGGCGTGAAGTGCAGAGAGTCTGAGATTGCCCGGAGACCTGGAAAACGAGAACGTTGAACGGCATGTTGCGCTCCCGATTTTCTTTGGACACGGCCTTGGAAAGTTGGTTGGTGAGCAGAAGAAATCAGAAGCTCTTGTATTTAGCATTCGCTACTTACCGACTCAAAATCAGAGGAAAGAAGTTAGAACCCAAAACGAATCTGATCTGATCGCAACGAACTCATGATCAATGCCGGCTTCGCTTCCTCCCGCTTCCTACTCGGACCGGCAAATCCCAGTCTTCTCAATGACGTTTCGACTGCAGAATAAATTGAACGCCGGGCTCGGTAATTGCGAGATTAATTCAGTGAGTCGAGATCGGCGACGCCACTGACAGTGACAGTGAGAGGTCGAATATTAGATCAAGTAGCATGAGACGCGACGCGCAGGACGTCAATCGTTCCTTTTCCGTTTGGCGCGACGCGTCCGAGTCTGCGCGAAGAGGCGAATTTGGCTCCGCAAATAGGTCGATAGGTCCGTGGCGCCCGGACCGTGCTGAATGGGCATCGCGATGGGACATGCGCGGTTGCACATAACATATGAAATTGACATGTCTAGCGCGGTTTTTTGCTCCCGCGTCCGGAGGCCGTCCGCTGGGCGGGGCTAATGGGGCTAATCTCCAGAAGTCTTGAATGAAATAAGCTAGGAAGAATGTGTGGAGCCGGGTGGATGGATGAAAGGAAATATTGCGCTGGCTTTGGATAAAACGAAACGATGCAGGATGCAGATTTTTTTCCTGCACGGATAGATAACGACAGAGTCCGGGAGTACAAGTACAGGCAGGCAGGTGGGGATGCGCGATGTAATATATGTGTGGTGGGTGGTGGTGGATGCGTAGGTGTGGATGCATGTCATGGTGGATCCGGTCCAGATGATGATGAGTGCGGAGGAAGATGGTCGATAGCGGTACATAGATAGCGAGAGCAGAGCAAGGGTTCAGAGCGAGAGCGAGGTACGTATGCGAGAGGGAGAGCGGGGGCGCGCATGCGAGAGTGAGAACGAGATACATGGAAAGAACAGGGCAGTACAGGGGGAAGCTGGATCCGAGTAGTGGGTGGTAAGCGCGTCGATGCGGAGGCGAACTTGCTTACCGAACTAGGACACCGGAGTAGTCGCGGTCGGGGGGCCGCTTTTCTTGCGGTGCCGGACCTTGCGGGGGGAGCGCTGGAGGTGCTCGAGATAAACGTCGTCGTAGGTGCGGAAGACGCACTCGCCCGTGGCGGCGTCGTGGTCCTGGAGGATCGCCCAGATGCAGTGCCAGCTCGCGCCTTGGTCAACAACGCCTCCGGCGAACTTGAACGCGACGCCGAGGTGGCGCTGGTCCCACTGGTCGCCCTGCGGCGCGAACGCCTTGTCGGAGAGGGTGATGAGCGCGCAGTCGGTGACGGTGAGGTCGACGGGCGCGTCGCTCGTGAAGAGGGCGGCGAGCGAGGGGTCCATCTCGAGCTCCTTGGGACGCCCTTGTGGACGGGGTCGTAGCCGTCCACCATGATCTTGACGCGAGTGTGGTCGTCGAAGGCGAGGGTTAGGGAGGGGTGTTTGTCGGAGCGGCGCACGGACTTTAGGACCTTGCCGACGAGGTCCGATGGGTTGATGCTGTAGATAGCAGATGTGTGAATTATATATTAAATCTGATTCGCTGTTTGGGCGCACGCACCCGAGGTGGTCGATGCGGAGGGGCGGCGGTCGGGGGCGGTCGATGGGGGACCGTCCCGCCATGGAGGGAGGCTGCAGAGTAGTATGGTGATCACGTGTGCATCAAGGCGAGCTAAAGTCGATTCTCGAACGAGAGCGAATAAATGCGCCGCAGACGAGCCGACGGAAGAGATGCCATGGCCCGTTTTTCGAACCGCTGTTTATTGCTTTTGTAATAATAATAATAATATTTAATACCACGGCGCGCGATGGGTGTTGGTTGCGGTCTAGACTCTGTGCACGTGATTGATATTTGGCGCGCAGGGATCAGTGCAACGGCTCTCATCTCTTCATCTTCGCGACCATGCAGACCACCAGCGCGCGGCCAGTCGGGCCACGGGCCATCTCCTCGCCGTCCTCCGCATCGCTCGCGCCCACTCCGCCCCTTGTAATCCGCAAGCAGCCCCAGCCCCCAAGGCCCTCGCTCTCCCCGCCCGTCTCGTCCCCCGCGAGATCCCCCACCCCATCCCTCTCCCTCGCCATTCCCGGCTCCAGCTCTCGTCCAACCACCCCGAAGCCCCCCATTCGCGTCGCGATCCCCAGGCTCAACACCGCAGCAGCCGCTCCCCGCCCCAAGGGCGATGGCGGTGACTCCCCGCTCGGCGGCTACTACGGCGGTCCCCTCAACTCCGCTGTCAAGCTCCAGTCTCCAGAACACTCCGACGAACTTACCATCATCGCCCCCGCCAAGCCCGAGCCGCTCTCCGAGGTCCGCTCGCTGCTCGGCGTCCTCGAGAGCAAGTCCTCGGCTGCCCGCTCTCAGCCGTCCAGCGACGCAGAGGACGACGCCGTCCCTGCCGCGTCTTCATCCCCCAATCTTCCCTGGAGCGACGACGTCCTCGAGGAGCTCTCCCGTCTCGGCGAGGGCGCCAGCGGCGCCGTCCACAAGGTCAAGGACAAGCGCACCGGCAAGATCATGGCCCGAAAGACCATCACTACGCGCGAGGCGCCCATGAAGCAGCTCCTGCGCGAGCTCTCCATCATCTCGTCCACCGAGCACATCAACATCGTCCTCTTTCACGGCGCCTACATGTCCCCGTCCTCCAGCGAGGTCAAGATACTCATGGAGTTTGGCGAGGGCGGCAGCCTCGAGGCCGTCGGCAAGCGCATCAAGGAGCGCAACGCCATCGTCGGCGAGAAGATCGCCGGCCGTCTGGCAGAGGGCGTAAGTCGCTCACTGCAATTTCACGATACTCCGTAAATAACGAGTGGCCGCAGGTCCTACAAGGGCTCGCGTATCTCCATACGAAGCGAACCATCCACCGGGACATCAAGCCATCCAACATCCTGTTATCGCGCGAGGGCATCGTCAAGCTCTGCGACTTTGGTGTCTCTGGCGAGCTCGTCGAGTCCATAGCCGGCACGTTCACGGGAACGAGCTTCTACATGGCTGTCAGTGCCGCGTTATTTTTCCCCCGTTGTGGCCAACTCAAATTCTTTTCAAACAGCCCGAGAGGATATGCGGCCAAAACTACACCATCCGGTCCGACGTGTGGTCAACTGGTATCTCCCTATTGGAGCTCGTCCAGAACCGTTTCCCCTTCCCCAATGACCTCCCGCCGATCGAGCTGATGATGTACATCACCGCCGGCGAGGTACGTCGAGTCCTGCACATCCTCCTCCTACTCGCACTCATCATCATGCTCTAGCCCCCCCGCCTCGACGACGAGCCCGGGATTCAGTGGAGTGACGACATGAAGGACTTTATAAAGCAGACGTAAGCCTCTGCGATTCTTGTGCGGGCCGTCTATTTATACCGAGTGCTTCAGGTTGACTGTTGATGCTCTGACGCGGCCGACACCCAAGGACATGCTGGCACATCCGTGGGTGGTCAACGCCATGAAGCAGGAGGTGCACATGGCGCGCTGGATTCGGCAGGTCTGGAACTGGCCGAAGACGAGCCGGCGATCGCGCGACAAGTGGGTCGTTCCGCCGTTTTTATTCAAAAGTGAATGTAACTAACCTGAATCTATTTGAAATCTCCGCAGTACGAGCCTTCCGCGGCACGACTCGTCTCCGCCGTCGTCCGAGTCGCCGAAACCCACGACGGCCGACTCGCTCCCGCAGACGTGAAGCCGCCGCGCCGCGCAAACTCCTTTCTATATTCGTCCGTCCCGGTTCCAATTCGGCTTTTTTGTATTTGCAACGCTTTCGTTTCCACTGACACGCACGGAGCTGAGAGATACTGTTAATGTTACACATGCATCCCCACCACAACCATATACACTGCCTACACATCTACTAAACTTATTCGATTCGATTTCCTCTGGACTGTCACTCAAGCCTAGTTTCTACGTCGCATTGGATGTTCTGGTGCCCTCGAGTAATGGATGCGCGTCTTTTTTTCCTGGTTCCTTTTTACGGATGACCGCTGTTTGTTTCCAGCCGTCCCTGTCGTCACCGACGGCCGTTGGAAGCGCCGTGTGGGTGCGTGTCCAGCAGGATCACAGACTCAGAGGATCTGTCAGGTTCAGTCAACTTGGATCAAAGAAGCAGAGGCTTCTCTTCGAAGTGATGATGGCAGCGTGCTAGCTGGAGCGGCAAGGGAGCGGCGCGGCGCCCTTGACCGCTGCTGTAATTATTTTTCTGAAAAAAGATCAGTGCCTAGCCAGTGCAACAAAAAAAAAACCGTCCGTACATGCGGCCGTTGAGAACCCGTTGGAAAGGCCATGCCGTCATCGCAGTGCTCCCGCGACCGATCGGCCGTCAAAGGGCATGGGAACAGACGGAGAAGAGGAGGCGTAGTACGCGCGCGGGTAGGAGGGCGTTGTACCGCCACCCGCGAAAGTCTGCCTCCAGATCGGCGCTGCTACGCGTACGCGGTCGCGTCTGCGATTTCTGCCCCATTCGAAAAAAATGATGATGGCGGCTAGCGGTTTGCTTCCGTGTGGCAGGGCGGGCGCAAAATTAACGGGGTGCACTCGGTGTGCGCGTGCGTGCTTGCCGCCGCCTACACGTAACGGATCGGCTTCAAGGTGTGCATCCCCGCGAGGTTTATCGGCCAGGCGATCGCCAGGGGTCAGGGGTATTAGAGACTCAGACTAGTACTGTTGTCGTGCATGGGGTGACTGGATATTTGTTGCGTTGGCTGGGCAAATCTCCATTTAACCAGGAATTTTTCGCGCGGTCCGAACGAGTGGACGTTCCGCCGGGCGACAGGTATCTGTCTGTAGCTGCTTACGTGTTTCCGAACAAAACGAAGAGTGACTTCGCTGTCGAGCGGGGCGTGTAAAACATATGGTTGTCAGAAGGTGCGAGTTCCAGGACGGAAACCGGGGGGTGTTCGAGCGGTGAGGTTCGAGCGGTGAGGCCGCGGCGCGGCCAGCCTAAGTCAGGGACGTCAAAACAAACAGCAAAGGAATCGATGCGCGTTTGTCGCGGTGCGGGCTCGACATAGCACGAGGGTGGATGCGGCCCGCGGGGAAGTCGCGTTTGATAGACGCCGCGAGTCGGACCCGAACCACGATCTCTACAAAGCAGCAAGCCCAGGGCACCAGCTGCACCACCGTTATCGTATCGCGCGCCCGACCGTTAATTCCTCGGGAAAATAAATAATCATAAAATCCGCCGGTGGTGCCCTGTCTGATGTGCCTAATTACTTAATATTTCAGGGTTGGAGAGCCACGTAAACTGATGCGCCGGCGACCGATGAATTCTTCTGTGGAGAACGCGTGTATTGGAACATATGGGTCCGCCTTTGTCCTCTCGTAACAGTTCAGTTGCAGGTCCAGCAAGATCGGCGCGGTGACCCGAGTTTGGCTGCGTGGTGGGTGGATTGAAACTGCAGCTGGGCACGATCTGTCGGGCCTGAAGCGATATTTAGGTCCCCATATGTGCGCAAGGTCAGACCCTCCAGTTATTGGTCCCTGCAGCTGGCTGCGGACGGTTTGTTTCAGACTGTTTCACGCAGAACAAGGATCAAGTCGCTTTTGATGTCGTATGGCGCATCAATTCTTGGATCAGAACCAGTCCCAATCCAGACGCTGCAGAAGATCTCTGCTTTCACCCGCGGCGCACAAATCCGTCTGCAGCGCGGGGCTATCACCTACGCACGTCGTTAGATTGTATGGTGCGAACTTTCCGTCTCTTGCTTGCTGAACAGGTAAAGTTGAACCAAGTTACCCACCCCAGTGCGACCCTAGATCCATCTGATATTCTTGATTCGTCCCGATTACGGAACAACTCCCCGGCCTTTATTCTTCTTAAATCATTTATAAACAAACATGTCCGAAACTGAAATTCCCCCTCCGCCGTCCCGCTCTCCACTCCAGATGACCGACAGCATGTCCTAGTACGCACGCCCCAGTTCTCGTGTCCCGCCCGCCCGCTGACCCGTTTTCCTCCAGCTCATCCAGCAGCTACATTTCCCAGAATTCCTACTATCCGTCCCCGCAGTTGCACCACGGGCCTCACTCCCACGAAGTCTCGCCCCAGCCACGCCAGGAGCCCGCAACGCGCAAGCGCCCGAAATATACCCGCAGCAAAACCGGCTGCCTGACTTGTCGCGTAAAGAAAATAAAGGTCCGCGCTCTTCCGGCACGAGTAGCCGCCTGGCGTCTGACTCGTTTTTTCGCAGTGTGATGAGGCGAAGCCCAGCTGCATGCGGTGCACACACGGACAGCGCGACGTATGTCCTGCCTAAATAAACTGCGCCACAATGCTGATCTGCGCGTGCGAAGTGTACGTGGCCCGACGGAGTGCCGGCACGAAAGAGAGCCTCGTCGGTAAAGGACTCGCCTGACGGCAGCGGCAGGCCCTCGACCGCCTCGTCGACCGCATCCCCTGGCACATCCTCGCCCTCCTCGACGCGCGGGCACTCTCCGCCGCAGCGGACGCCTATCGAGTTGAACCTCCCCCCACTGTTGACCAGCCGCCGGCAGTAAGCTTGGGTCCTATAGATTTATCTGCCCGTCTGATCTGACGTGTTCTACAGAGAACCTACCTATCTTCCGCGTATGCAGCACCCCTCCGAACTCGACCTCGACCCTCCACGCCGCGAATAGTGCGTGTTTTCCCTCCCTCGCAACGCCTGCTTCTTAACCTAACCTCGTGTTCAGTTCACGCGACCGTAGCCGGTACTCTCCGCCCGACTCTGCAGGCTCCCACTCCATGATGATCCCCGAAATCTCTTCATACCCGGCGCAATCGCGCAATTACGAGCAACCCTACAGCAGCAACGGACACCATAGTTCGCATGTACCATCTTCGCGCCACTCGATAGCAGCGTCCAGCGTCCGTAGCACCATGGGCCACCCGTCGATGCAACAGCAGTGGAGCCCACCGCCCATCATCTCTCCGGAACCTTATGTGAGTGCCCGCTCTTCCTACCCTCCGCTCTGGACGCCCTCTGAACGCGTCTTTCACGCAGTACCATCCCGAGAGAACCCTTGTTCATTCCGGCGAACAAATACCCCGCTACCACTGAGCATTAAGCTCGTCGTGTCGTTTGTTTAAAAGCAGTCTTTGCATGTGTCTCGTTCGTATCCCTGGTCGCTTTACGCTTTCTTATAGTCGCATTGTCCCCTCAATTCGTGTAGAATGCATGTTCCTGGCCGCGGCGACGCCCGCTGGCCCAGCCCTTAGATCCTTATTCCGGAAGTGGTTAGCGTTGGACAAATGGTTCTGCAGGTCTCCCCTATCATTCGCATCGATCGACGTTCGTACCACATCAATCAGGCGACTCTAATAATAACGGCATGACATGGGCTTCGAAATCATTACGCCACTTGGTATAGCTTCCTTTCGGCTATCGTTCCCCGGCCGGTTGATGTAATAGGTGATGAGCGCGGCGGAGGACGGCGTGATGCAGTTCAGCATGAAACATATGGGCCTTATAACATATTACGGATTTATACAGCTGCGAATCCCAGCTGTCGGGATCCAAAAAACTGGAGGAAGAACGGATAGGAAGGCCGACCGAACGAATCTGTAGTAGTGTTTCACGACACTAAGAAAGGTACTATTGGGTGAGACATCTAGTCGGACTTGAAAAAAAAAAAGGTCCTCCAACAAGGTCCCCGCCGTCAAGTGCGTGAGCGTTTACGGACATCCGCGAAAGGGCCAACATTCAGTTGGCTGCTCGGGAGGGTTAGATTGAAAGGGGATCCGTTTTAATGTGATAGCAATGACAGCGGGGTTGAGATTTTGTCGCAAGCTATGCCGTAGGCTCCCAGCATGGGGCACACATGCCCCGCGATATTGGAGCCTGTATGGCATTTCTGAAGTCGTTTAGCACCGAGCAGGTGGATTTCTTACGCCGTGGGCGTGGAAAACAAAATGTTGGACGTTCCGCCCGCTGTCAAAAATAACGCTTCAAGCGGTCTTGAGAACCGTGGTCGTTTTGCCATTGACCAACGGTTGAGGGAAAATGAGCCTACGCGAATGTAAGGGCGCCATTTTAAATAACCAGGATGAGAAAACTCACGGCCAGGTGGAAGAACCAGTGGAGGGCAGGGAAACGTCAAGTTTCTTGATCAGCAGGGTGAGGTCGAGATCAACCATGCCGAGCGAATGGAAAACCTTTACATTTAGTATTATCAATTCCGCCGACAGTCATTTAGCATTTCCGATGGCTTGCGGTGTCAAGAAAAGGCTGAACAGCGCTGTTTTTGAGCAGCAAGTCTCAACAAAGCATGGCTGTCGAAAGTGCACCAACATCGCAAACGTGGTTGATGAGGCTAGAGAAAGGCCCTGAGCCATGGCACTCATTCCTGGGCGATATTTTGAGCACAAGGTTGCTATGTATTCACCTTGAATGCCACTGAAGGGATCAATTCCAAACTTCGCAGTTTGGTTGGTGATAAGAAAGAAGGTGGTTACTGGGACAGTAAGACCTCCAATACCCACTGTGTATGTAGCCAGACGAAGATTAAGACTTCCGAGTCAGCTTAATATCTGGGACACTGAACACGCCCGTAGTTTGAACCGACAACGGGATCCACTGAATAGAGAGAGAAAAGTGAGCCATTTTTGCAGAAAGAGTTGCAAAAAGACGCGACGAACCAGTCAAGAAAGTCGAGCTTGGAGAGATGTCAGTGGAAAGTTTGAAAGAGTTGAGGCGTGCGCACTCGGTGGTTCCTTAGTCAACAAAGGTCGAACTTATGGAAGAATCAAACTTGACCTGGTTACCACATCCGCATAGCGTCGAAGCAAATTCCAAATGACTGCTGCCGGTATCGAAAAGACAGATACTGTCTGATAGGATAGGATGTCAGCGGAAGCAGATTAGTGACAAGTCGGCTATAGTGCCTGCGCGGCGGAGTCCCCACGGTAATATTCCCGAACCATCTGAGAGAAGTCTCTAAATGTGATCAAGCCACCGTAAAAAAAGAATTTGTACTGAAGATCAGTCCCCAAGCAAGCGGGACGGTTGCAGGGTCCAACGCACTTCACCTCAGAGTAGCTGCGACAGGCGTGATTGGAGGTGTATGGTCTGAGCTTGGGCAGCGACTAGAACGTGGGCTCAGCAACAAGAAGAGACCCGAAAGGGGAACATCTGTTGCACCGAGGGAGCTTATAAACGGCCAAAGATCGTCGCGCCCAGTATGTAACTGCCAGTAACAAGCGGCGACCGCAGTCTTGCCTTTAGGAGGCTTCAATGTTTGCCTTGGCTCTCGAGGCTGAGTTGCCGCATTGGGCGTGCACGTGAGAAAGCCCGGTTGTTTACAATGTTTACATTTATTTTCTTCGCACTCGGAAAATGATCCGCGCGGACGAAGGTGTAACCTGGTGAAAACTAGACTCGTAACCAGTCTGCCTACAACTGGCAAAATTGTGGCAAGCATTTTGCCATATAGACAGACTGGTACTATTCGGAGCTGTCAATTGAGACAGGGAGAGTTTTGATGGTGTCCCAGGGGTACCCATGATAAGAATGACAGACACAGGGTACCCGTGGGAGCACTATTTTTCCCCAAAAGGAAATCACAAACTCGGTATTTTTCTGGACGAATTGAGCCTCCCTGCGTCACTTTCAAAAAAAAAAAATCTGGCTGTTGTACCCTCCCTACGTAATAATGATCGGATCAATTGCTTTATATGGTGCCTGTCAAACCATATATAGTAGACATCACGGATATCAAATCGCGCTACCCAGGTCTGACATTCTTATCATGGGTACCCCTTGTGGTGTCCACCCTGTGCTCAATCCAGCTTCATTATACCAGATGCAAAGAAATAATATGTGCTAATTGCACCTGCCTTGAATTCTGTCTCCTCAGAATTTTCTCAAGGTATGTGGGCGGCCCATGGATAGACCTGAAGTAACAAGTTGCATCGAAATTTGATGGCAAAGCTCAGCCATTGTGATGCCATGATCGGCACCGCCTAAAAAATCCAGGAAATTCGGAGTTGGAAAGTCCGCCATCAAAGTCTGCCATCAGGTCCGGTGGCACAGCCAGCAGGACTTGTTGGAGTCCCAATTACACAGGCGCTTAATCTGGGAAAGCACTCCAGTCGTGTCTCCTCTCCCTCCTCATATCACCTCTCCTCCTCACTCCCACCCATGGTGCCTCCCATTCCAGTCACTGTTCAATGTCCTCACTGTGTCATGATTTGATGACGATCTTATCGCTCCAATGCCTATCTTAACGCCTGAGTTAGCGCTGTGAGCTATCACATTGTGATCGCTCTGGAATACAGAAAAGGAAATGTGAAAGGGCATGCCGAGCACTGCAGCTGTGGAAAACATAACGATGAAAACTCAGATGACATTCCAATTATACCGTGCAACCAACCGCTGACAACAAAAATGGCAAAGGTCCTAAACAACTGCGACGCAAATCGAACGTGCATACTCAGATTATGTAAATAATCTGGCCAACATACCAGCTATGCCATGCAGGCGACACAAGAACGACCTAATAAATCCCCTGACACACCGAGCTTGGTAGGGAAAAAGATGAAGAAGACACATCGCAAACCCATGGCTCAAAGTACCATGTGGTCCCTCACATTGTGAGTCACAGGAGACCCGCTTGAATTGGCAAATCATGTGATTTTGGTGTTGCAGAGTCAGGAAATCGAGCGATTTGTGCTGGAAAGGCAGGCCCCCATACAATGGAGGCAGAAAGTCCCGTGGTGCTTGGTGGCATGTGTTTGGGGTCCGTAGGGAAGGCAACAGACGGGCAACGATGCCCGCACTCCAAAAAGGCACATGAAGCAGAAAATCAAGTGATTTTACAGGCACGACTGCCTAACCATCTATTGTCCAGTGAAAATCAAGTGATTTCCAGTGAATGGGGCTCTCGGTGCGGTTTGGCATATCGCTCGCACACTACGGTCAGTGGCATTGAAGGTTTTAACCAGCTTCCAGGAGTGAACAGAAAATTGTGCAATTTTGGGCAAGGAGTTGAGCTGAAAGACTGGTGAGGCTCGACCAGGGTGTCGATGGTGGATTTAGCGGTCGTAGTTTGTGTTCCTATCACTGCCTGAGGTCAAAGAGTGTGTTTGTGTGATGTCCGAATATGGTTTCCAGGTGTGTCCCAATTCGGCAATCTAGCCGCACTGTGCTTCTTCATCCCTGTTGTGCTGATGGTGCTACGCGAGGGCATATGCAGAGCATATACAGCCCTCACATGTACACCGTCTGTCGGCAAAGTCAGGTTATTTTCCAAGCCCAGCTCTAACTTCCCTATTCAATCCAACTCTCTTTCTCACTAAAAGAGGTAGTTGAAAAACCCTCACACAAAGCAATGCAGCCAAGTTCAGCATGTAGCCACTAGCCATGATCAGATTATTTTGCCCTCAGCATGTCACAGTCAAGACCTTGCGTCCAACTCTACAAGAGAGTGGATTGGGAAGTGCAGGGAGATGTCTCGAAAAGATGATCGAATAAAAGACTAAAGAACTACAAGTGAATAGCTACTCTACTTATACTGTTTGTCAAACCATGTGAACTTAAGTAGCTAAGTATATAATACAATGAGGTTACCAGGCGAATCGTGATCGGAGACATCAAGTGTCAAGTGTCAATACTAAATATAGTCCATGGAAACAACTATTGTGTTCCGTTGCCGTGTGATCTTTAGCCAGAAAAGTCCTCCCACGTTATGCCATCGGCGTGAAGCGCTCGTGCAACAAGCGCTGGGGTCACATGCTCATTGATCGGTGTTGGAGCGATTAGATTGGGGTCAAATCGTGACATTACCCCCCTCTAGAATCAACGTCCTCGTTGATCTCAATGAACATGTTTGTCTCTGGGATAAATAATTTCTTCGTTGAGTATTGTTGCGACTCCTCGTGGTGTTTGAATCTTTTGATCAAATAATCCCAGTATCTGGCCGGCATAACCGGAACTGCGCGAATCTCGATCCCATGATCCTCGTTATATTTATCAAGGATCTTCTTTGCGTTTGATAGGTGCCGCCTGGGCTCCCATGTCCTCTCCCCGAGAGGGTAATTCTTCCACTTGATCAAATACTGGAAGCCTTTTCCGCGCTTGCGGTGCTTCAAAATCTCCTCCACCTCGTACTCCTCGTGACCTTGCACGATCTGCGGCGCTGGCCGCTCCTCTCTTCAATGTGCCGGAGGTTCAACATACTTGGTCAGCAGTGCCTCGTTGAAAACTGGATGTGACTTGTCCGTTTCAGGCAACCTGAGCTTGTATGCCGAAGCTCCGACCTTCTCTAAAATCTCGTAAGGCCCCAGCCTTCTATTGTCGAGCTTCTTGGTTGGGCGATCCGTGGTGATATCTTTGGCCTCCAGCCACACCTTATCGCCGACCTTGAACTCAGGTGCCTGGCGCCTATGAATATCATAATATTTTTTAATTGTTTTCTGGGTTTTTTCCAGCGCAGCTGCTGCCTCGTCGCGGATCTTTTTCATTTTCTCCGCAAAGTCGTTAGCGGCCTCATTGCGTGACTCGACTGCGTTTTCAATCCCCTTCCAGGGGTGGTATCCGGTGTTCACGAAGAACGGCGACATGCTCGTCGACGAGCTTTGTTTGTCATTGTGAGTGAACTCGGCCAATGCGAGCCACTCCACCCAGTCCGACTGGCGATAATTTACGAACATGCAGAGATATTTTTGATCTCCTGGTTCATGCGTTCTGTCTGTCCATCAGTGATCGGATGGAAGGCGGTGCTCAGGTTCATTTAAACCCCAAGGAGCCGGTTGAGCTCCCTCATGAAACTGGAGACGTATCTTGGATCCCGGTCCGAGATAATCTTCCGCGGCACACCATGATATCTAATCACGCGATCCCGGGTCAACCGGGCAACTCCCTCGGAGTTTAACTCCATGTTCACGGCCTCGACGTGAATCATTTTGGTGAATGTGTCCACCCAGACTTGTATGGCGTTGAAGCCGTTGCTGATCGGAAGCGGACCAATTAGGTCCATGGATATGATCTGCCATGGCCCTTCGGCGATCTTGTGTGGGTTCAGCTTTCCCTGCTGATACTGATGCACACGGGTCCTCTGGCATGCTTTGCACTCTTTGATATAAATAGAAACCTGGTTGCCGAGCCTCGGCCACCAGTAGTTTCGCTCTATTAACTCCTGCGTTCGGTTTTCCCCTGGATGGCTGAGCAGGGCCGAGTCATGATGTAGACCAATAATTTTATTTCTAAGTTCCTCGTCGCGAGGAATATAAATCAGACCGTTATAATAAATAAGGTCGTTGATCTTCTCCCATCCCGGGAGGTTTTTCTCAAGCGCCAGCTTGACACTCTTGTCCACACGTTTCGTGGCCTTGATCTGTGACATGGTCTCAGCCTCCGGCCCTTCCATCGTGATCTCATGAGATTGGAAATACTCCGGCTTGAGAAGGACAACGTTCTCGTTGTCGTTCTTCCCCTGATTGTGGTTCGCCCGGTGGGATAATAAATTGGCTTTCTTATTCAGGGCCCCGGCCCGATGAGAAAGTGTGAAGTCGTTTTCGGATAGTTCTACTATCCAGCGCGCTTGCCTCCGATTGACCTTCTGAGGACTTTTAAAATACTGGAGATTCTGATGGTCTGTCAGAATCTCGAACGTTTCCCGTGCTCCCATCAGGAGTGATCTCCACTCATCCAGCACGAGCATGATTGCAAGCATCTCTTTGTCGTAGATCTCGTAGTTCCGCTCCGTTTCGCTGAGGCCATGGGACTGGAACGCCACCGGGCGCCACCCCCCCTCTTGCTCCTGACTGAGCACAGCTCCAGTCGCTCCCTCCGATGCATCAGCTTCTAGCCGGAACTTCCCGTGATCCGTGGGAAGCGCCAAGACAGCGTCTTCGGCGATCCAGTCCTTCAGCTTCTGGAACGCGGATCTCTGCTCTTCTCCCCAGGAGAAGCCCTCCTTCCCGGTTAACCGTGTGAGTGGCCTTGCCACCTCACTGTAACCTCTCACAAATCTTCGATAGAAGTTTGTGAATCCCAAGAACGCCTGCACCTGCTTAAGGTTCTTGGGCTCAGGCCACTCGGTGATACCACAGATTTGACGGGATCCATGCGCATTGTGTTGTGGCCAATAATAACTCCGAGATACTCAATCTCAGACCGCTTGAACTCGCATTTTTGTGGTTTTAAGAATAATTGATTTTTCTCAAGTATATCTAATACTCGTTTGACGATTGTTCGGTGTTCCGCCAGGGTATCCGTGAAAATAAGGATATCGTCGAGGTAGACGATGACTTTTCCCTCGTTTATGAGCTCGCGAAGGATATCGTTCATCATCGTTTGGAAAGTGGCAGGCAAATTGGTAAGCCCGAAGAACATCACCAACGGCTCAAACAAGCTGCGGTTGGTTCGGAAAGCCACCTTCCACTCATCTCCTTCTTTGATCCGAATATTATTATATCCCCACTGAATATCCAATTTGGTGAAGATCTTTGCGCCTCGGAGTTTATGTACTAGCTCCGAGATCAGCGGCAAGGGATAGCGATTCTTGATCGTCATCTCGTTGAGCTTCCGGTAATCCTGCACCGGTCGAAGGCTTCTGTCCTTCTTTTTAATAAAAAAGAATGCTGATGCCATCGGCGACTTGGACGGCCTGATGTGTCCACTCTGCAAGTTCTCCTCCAGGAACTTGGTCAACTCCCCCTGCTCATTCTGCGATATCGGGTATATTTGCAATCTACAGCCTTCGATCCAGGCTTAAGTTCAATCGCGTGGTCCCAGGGTCATTTCTCTGGTAATTTATCAAACGACTCTTTCGTGAACACCTTGATGTATTCACGGTATTGTTCTGGGACGGAATCCTCTGTCATCTTCTCCTTTTCTCCCATGGCCGCTTCGGCCATCTGCTGGGCCTGTGTGCCCTTCATCCGGAGGTCCACGTGCTCCGCGAAGTCAACCATCAAGATTGATTCGTCCTCCTTGAGGGGTTCTTTCTCACACCCCTTGGCTGCCTCGGTGCCATTCATGTTGCACTCCGGTGGGCATCGACTAAATTTGATCTTCTGGCCCCGCCAGTTGATCTCCGGGTTGTGTTTAAACAACCAGTCATAGCCGATAAATATCCTGGCCTCCCGAGGCCCGTGACAAGGAATCTCTGTCGCTCGCGGTGGATTCTGATTCCATGATCAACTCAACGTAATGAGTGATCTGTCCACCCACATTCTCGAACCATCTGCGTTCTGAGCAATGATCTTCTGATCGAGCTCCCTGAGCTCAAAACCCTCGGCCTTTGCGTAGGCCCGGTCTATGCACATGGTAGTGCACCCATTGTCCAGCAACGCCCTGACGTGGCGTGTCTTTCCCATGTCAGGGGACATAAGTTCGACCCGAATCAGCATCTCGTGCTGATTCCTCTGCTTCTGGAACTCCCTGAGCTCCTGCACCAAGTGGGATTCGGTTATCCCCATTGCGCGTCGGGCCAACCATCAGGCTGCCTCCTGCTTCTTGAGTCCGAATGGGACTCGTGTCCGGATCTCTTTCTGGGCGCTTCCTCCTCTTTCGAGGATTGAGCCCTCGCGACATTGTCGCCCTTTTTCTCCGAACTATTTTTCTCACTGGTTTGGGTTCCAGGGGCCTTTTTGAATGCGCTCCAGCGCTTGTTCTCTTCATCCATGCGACAATTTTTAATATTACGAATGCGGTTCTGATTCTCCATAATACGTATTTGTTTTTGGTCTTTCTCTACATTATCTACTACTATTCTGTCCTGGGTACGTGGACTAATGTGTTCTTTTATATAATTTACAAAATTGTTCTCGGGGTCTGGGGGGTCTGCATGGGGGACTCTGCATCTAGCAGAGTATATTTATTGTTCGGGTAAGGGGCACCAGGTCGGCCATGACAAGGGCCCTCTTTAAAAATCCTGGCCGTATTTGGCCTGCGCTTGTTCGAAAAGGAATTTAAAGTCCTCCTTGGACATGTTGTCGGTCTGCAATGAGCGGACATTGATCTTTCTGCGCTCCCGGCGTGGTTTCGGGCACTCCCATGCCATGTGGCCCTCCAAGCCACAGTTGTAACACAAAATGGCCGGGTGGTCTGCCGAGCTCTGTCCACATCCATGGCGTCCGGGTCTTGTGCCGGCGCCTTGGTCTGTGCCGTCCCTTGTTTATAGACGGGCAGTGCCGTCTGTCCTGGGGTCCATTTCTGACCCCACGTGTGCGTCCTCCGGAGCTTCTCTCGTTCAAGGTTGCCGTTGATCACCAACAGTCGTTCCTTGAAACCCCTGTACATATTAGGGACTGTCACCCCGCCAGTGTACACCTGGCTACTGATCTCACTGTTGACGAGATCCTCGAGTAACTCCACCAGGAAGGAGTTATACCCGGTGGTGGCCGAGGTTGGGGCATAACCCGAGAGCTCGCCGTCCAGCTCGAATTGCTGCAGAAATGCCTGCAGGCTTTTGTTTCCTTGCCTCGTGGTCATAAGGCGGACGTGGGCGGACTATGCAAGGTTTTGATCCTTGAATGCAGCATCCAGCTCTGTGAGGAGCTGGTCGAAGGTGTAACCAGGGGCCCCAGTCGTGGTATTGGCGGCTGGAAGAGTGACCCTGTTGACTAGGGTCCTCTGCTTCCAGTTGCGGACCCAGTCTGCCGCCATGCAGGGTTTTCCTTCTTCCGATCGGAGGTAGGAAATGGTGAAGAAGACACGCTTCTTGTCGGTGTCTAGGTCATCATCGTAGGCTCCCAGGTAGGTCAGGAGCTGGTCTCGGAAGTTGTCCCATTGGGACTTCGTGCCATCAAAGCACGACGGCTGTTTGGCAAGGGAGACTTTAGATGACATGGTTCTTCGTTGGGTTGGATTAGGTGGTGTGGTGGGTCGGGAGACAGGTAAGGGTAATTGAAATGGGGGTGGCGGCGGCGGAGTCGGGATGTGGGTAGGAAGTGAGGCGGTGAATTGGTAAGGCTCCGACTCATCCTCTGAGTCAGTGTCGGTGGGTGCCCGGAAAGACACAGCGGTGGAAACGGGGCCGCACGAAGCGGATGGTGGTAAGTCGACCTACTAAGGGCGTGGTGAGGTTTGAGGCGGTCTTTTGCTGACACAACCACCCTGGGTCTTCTATGACACCCCCGGCGATAGCGGGATCGTCCTCCCTGAAGGTCGTACGAGTACCCCTGCGACTCACTGCGTTCAAGCCCTCGCTAGCATGGCCAAAATCTAGGCACGCTGAGCCGTCGGGGATTGGTCAGCGAGGTGAGTCTAGGCACTGCTATATATATAGATTGATAGATGCACGGTGCCTAGACAACGCCTCGGCTTGACTTGAAGCCGAGGCGCTTGGAGCTCATTAGACATGACAAAACCTAGCCGGCTAGAACCGGCTTGCTAGCCCGTTGCTAGCCGGCTCGAAGAGCCTAAACTTCACTTCTAGCCGCCTCGCTAGGCCTCGCCCACACCCTGCCTCACTTTTGGGATTGTTAGCTGGGGGCTGAACGCAGTGACTGCTATATGGATTGGGACGGACTCAACGTTTCCCGTGGCCTAGCGTCTGTCTGTTCAAGTGAACCGCGCACAAAGGGCGCTGCAATTATTTTACGTCGCTGTGGACGACGTGTGTGTTGGGTGGGGGAAAATGGAACTGCAGGTACAAGAGTCCAAGTAGAGGTAGGGATCCAAGAAGTGGAGAGGGGGAGGGGGGGAGGGAAAGGAGGTCGGGTAGGGCGGTACGAGGGTAAGAAGGTGAGTCTTTTATTATGTCACAGTCAAGACCTTGCATCCAACTCTACAAGAGAGTGGATTGGGAAGTGCAGGGAGATGTCTCGAAAAGATGATCGAATAAAAGACTAAAGAACTACAAGTGAATAGCTACTCTACTTGTACTGTTTGTCAAACCGTGTGAACTTAAGTAGCTAAGTATATAATACAATGAGGTTACCAGGCGAATCGTGATCGGAAACGTCAAGTGTCAAGTGTCAATACTAAATATAGTCCATGGAAACAACTATTGTGTTCCGTTGCCATGTGATCTTTAGCCAGCAAAGTCCTCCCATGTTATGCCATCGGCGTGAAGTGCTCGTGCAACAAGCGCTGGGGTCACGTGCTCATCAATCGGTGTTGGAGCGATTAGATTGGGGTCAAATCGTGACACAGCAGGCATATAGGAGAAGAAGAGAAGGAGATGATTGGTTGGGACATATAATACGAAGAGGTTAAAAGAAGGGAGCACTTGGCTGAGGAACCGAGCTTATTAAACAACCTCTGCCCCAGCTAAATGACCTACATACTGAATACCTTTGGAATCAGATTATACGACTGAGGAGGCCCTCTAAAACACATATTCCACCTCGGCGTCCTCGATTTGGAGCCAGCATCATGCTCGATCATCCCTTCTTGACACGCTGTAGAGCTTGGTCCGACGGTGCATGCTGAGAAGACTGTTCTATTGCACTAAAATGCAGTAACCAGTTGTAAAATACTCCTTCTTTACTGAAGAACCACACACCTCCTATATAAACCACACTCCAAATTAAATAAACCTAGCACGAGGTGCACTGTTCACACAACAGAAATATCCCCCTAGAGGACATACAATTCTAAACTAGCCTGGGTTACCACCTCGCTCGGCAGTTTATAAACCACAGTCCACATCACAATGGCAGCCTGCAACCAGTCCAAGATTATTGGAAGCTCAACGAGATGACAATTAAAATCATTATCCACTTCCTTTGATCTCGGAGCTCGCAAATAAGCTTTGTGGTGCCAAGATCTTTATGAAGTTGGACATCCGTTGGGCTACAACAACATCCAGATCAAGGAGGGAGATGAGTGGAAGGCGGCATTCAGGACCAATTGGGGGCTCACAAACTCACCAGCTACGTGCCAGACCATGATGAATGTCATATTCTGTGATCTAATCAACGAGAGAAAGTCATTGTCTATCTAGATGACATCTTGATCTTCAGGAGGATCTAATGGAACACCGAGCGATAGTGAAAAGAGTGCTCAACATACTCCAGAAAAATCAACTATATCTCAAACCACAAAAGTGCGAGTTTGAACGCACGGAGATTGAATATCTGGGAGTCATTATCTCGCACAACTTGATGAAAATGCATCCTGTGAAGATCCGTGGAGTGATGGAGTGGCCAGAGCCAAAGAACCTGAAACAAACACAGGTGTTCCTGGGATTCACAAACTTCTATCAAAGATTCGTCCGAGGATACAACGAGGTGGCTAAGCTGCTCACACGGCTAACCGGCAAGGAGGCTTCTCATGGGGGCAGGAGCAGAAAGACGTGTTCCAGAAGTTGAAAGATTGGATCGCAGAGGACACTGTGTTAGCACTTCCCACGGACAATGGGAAGTTCAGAGTAGAAGCCAACACATCAGAGGGGGCGACCAGAGCAGTGTTGAGCCAAGAACAGGAGGGCGCATGGTGTCCTGTTGTGTTCATGTCACACGGAGACCGAGCAAAATTAGGAGATTTACGACAAAGAGATGCTCATGATAATGCTCGCTTTGGAAGAATGGTGATCATTGCTGAAAGGGGCTAGACACACATTCAATATCTTAACTGATCATCAGAACCTGCAATATTTCAAAGCTCTGCAGAAGGTCAACAGGAGGCAGGCGCGGTGGATACAGGAGTTAGCAGAGTTTGATTTCATGCTCCCGCACAGGGCGGGGGCGCTGAACAGAAAAGCAGACTTGCTGTCATGCAGGAGCAGACCACAATCAAGGGAAAGGCAATAACAAAAACATTGTCTTACTCAAACCAGAATTGTTCCAATCACAGGACATAGTGATGGAAGGGCCGGAGGCCGAGATCTTATCACAGATCAAAGCTGAGAAGAAAGTGGACAAGAGCGTGAAACTAGCTCTAGAAAAGAAGTTGCCTGGATGGGAGAAAAAAGAAGACATTGTATATTACAACGGACTTATTTATGTACCATGGAACAAGGAGTTACGAGATAGGATCATCGGACTCCATCACGACTCGTCTTTGCTGGGACATCCAGGTGAGAACCGGACTCAGGAGATGATAGAACAAAATTATTGGTGGCTGTGACTAGGGAATCAGGTCGCAAAGTATTTAAAAGCATGTGAGGCATACCAACAGACCAGAGTGCACTGGTATCAGCAGGGAAAGCTGAACCCACACAAGATTGCGGAAGGTCTCTGGCAGATCATATCTATGGATCTTATCAGGCTGCTGCTGGACAGCAACGGCTTAACACTATTCAAGTCTGGATGGACATGTTCTTGAAGATGATCCATATCAAACCAGTTAATATGAAATTATCAAGCAAAGGAGTCGCACGGTTGACCTGTGACTGTGTGATTAGATATCACAGAGTTCCCCAGAAGATTGTCTTGGATCAGGATCCAAGATACATATCAGGATTTATGAAGGAGCTGAATCGGCTCCTCAGCATCAAAATGAACCCAAGCACGGTGTTCCACCTGATCAGGACAGCCAGACTGAATGAATGAATGAGGAGATCAAGAAGTACTTGCGGATCTTCGTAAATTATTGACAAACGGATTGGGTGGAGTGGCTCGCTTTAGCTGAGTTCACACACAACAACAAGACCAGCTCATCAACAGCATGTCACCGTTCTATGTAAACATGGGATACCACCCCTGGAAGGGGATAGAAAACACAGTCGAATCACGCAACAAGGCCGCAAACGACTTTGCTGAAAAAATGAAAAAGATCTGTGACAAGGTGGCAGCAGCATTGGAGACAACACAGAAAATCATGAAAAAACATTATGGTGTGCATAGAAGAGATGTGCCGATATTCAAAGCCGGAGATATGGTGTGGCTGGAGGCCAAGAAAATCACCACCGATCAGCTGACAAAGAAGCTGTACAATAGAAGGCTGGGGCCTTACAAAATTCTTGAGAAAGTCAG
The DNA here is from genome assembly GCA_029378255.1 of Mycena rosella. Taxonomy (NCBI): domain Eukaryota; kingdom Fungi; phylum Basidiomycota; class Agaricomycetes; order Agaricales; family Mycenaceae; genus Mycena; species Mycena rosella. The sequence continues at coordinate 191,566 of JARKIE010000110.1, read as the reverse complement.
AGCATCGACTTACAAATTGAGACTGCCTGAAACGGACCTGTCACATCCGGTTTTCAACGAGGCACTTCTCACGCCATACATAGAGCCACCGGCACATCGGAGAGAAGAATGACCTGCACCTGAGATCGTCAGCAGACAGGAGGAGTACAAAGTGGAGGAGATATTGAAAGACAGAAAATGTGGCCAAGGTTATCAGTACCTCGTCAAATGGAAAAACTACCCAATGGGGGAATGAATGTGGGAACTGGCAAGGCACCTGACGCAAAGAAACTCTTGGACAGATATAATGTTGAGCACAATCTTGTGATCGGAGCCTTGCCAGTCCTGCCAAGGGGTTTCTGGGACAAAACCATTTGCCAATACAAAACAAAGGAGGAGTCCAAAGAATACTTGATGAAGAAATTATTTATTCCTGAGTCAAACTCATTCGTCACAGTTGACAAGGACGTTGACCCTAGACGGGGGTAATGTCATAATTCAATGACAATCTTATCGCTCCAACACCTATCTTAATGCCTGAGTTAGCGCCTGATGACGACACCATGGAGAATACCAAGTGATTGACAGACGGTTACCATGAGGAAGCTATTTATATTCGCACACATGGAAATGGAACACAACAATCGGACAAGCTGTCAACTGTGGGATCATGACAGAAGTTGACGAGCAAGGTTATTGTACGGAAAATAATAGCGTAGTTAGTTCTCACGGTTCACTCAGTAATATAAGTAGTGTATGCTTTCGCTTGTAGTCTTTAGTCTTTTATTCCATCTCATTTTGAGCTCATACCTCACTCCCCAATCTGCTATCATCTTACCAATAGTTGGACGAGAGAGCTTGATTGTGACACACTGTGGCAGTACACTCAAGACTAAGATTGTGGCTGGCGGGAAACTACCGGGCTCATCTTATGTTCAGGCATGCATTTTCTTATGCCCCCGCTGCCCGTTTAGGCTGAAATCTTTATTTATCAGTGTAATAATCAGCACACCAACAGGCAAATGTATTTCTACTGTTTTAACATGGCCAATACCCCAAGCTCGTCACCAGCAATTACAGCAGCAGGCCCATTGCTCCCCAGCGCTGTGACCAAATGTGCTAACACAAGCTGTGCTTTGAAATGTATAGATTGTGGCTGTTCCCATCACAGATGTAGATGTCACTGCAATGAGCAGGGCCCATGCACTCTTCATTCACATGAATTGTATAGGCTGAAGAAATTCATTTCCATCCCATTGGCTCCCCTTCGCACATCCACCCCCACCCCCACTCCCGCACCTGCCTTGTCCAGCAGTGGCCTCTCCTTTGACGGTCATACCCCCTTTTCATCCTTTGATGACATGCGCTCAGATGTGTTGGCACCAATCCGGGCTCTGGACCGTTACCGACAACAGGAGCATGCTCGGGCTGCTGTAGAATCTAAGTGTCTAGATGCTACTGTTGGCACTCTCATGTCCCGTCTCCAGAGACTGAGAGTTTGCAAGATCAATATGCGTGAGAGGTGGCAGCCAAGGATGCCAATCTTGAATGTGCATACTGTCTTTCACTTGGAGACATGGAAGCTGGTCCTTCCCTCTGCCTCACCTCCCTTCTCCAGTGGAACAGGCCCAGTGCCTAGCTATGCAGCTATGCTCACTACATGCACTGTTGCTGTTGCCTGACCTTCCACATTCATTGGTCCTTCTCGACATGCTGGTCCTCGGTCGAGCTGCTGCTCCTGATGCCACCAGTGAACCTGCCCTCCCACAAACCAGACCAGCTGCTGCAAGTGTACCTAAACAAATGCGGCCTCCACCCCTCCTGATCACCAAGTAGCTGAACGATATGTGGATGGCTACAAATGGTGGCCCACAGATAGCTGGACTAAGCATGGCCATAGCAGGATGTACCCATTCCATGCTCCACATCCGTATCTCTACCACCCATTGTGGCTTCATGGACCAACGACAAGTCCAGTGTTTTACACTGGTGTATTTTGCCTGGGTAAGTCATGTCATTCACACCGTCCCAAACCACCACTGATCTCCATATCCAGGATGGCGAGCCTGCCACTATGGTCGACATGGATGATTGCCCCAATTGGCCAGCATATACCTTTGACAAGGAAATGCTTGTGTGACTAAGCACCAATATCTTCGACCTGGAGCGCTTTTTGCTGGAACATGGACTATGAACATCATCCCACCATGCACAGAAAAATTGTGATGATAATTCATGTTACAATCCAGACAGTAGAGGTGAACTGTCCATGCAGGCTTCACACCATGTCCCAAGGTATATACAACCACTTGTCGTGATTCAGCCTTTTTGAGAGGATGCAAGTGGGATTCTGTAAGGAATGGTTTTCCTATATCAGTTACTCTTTAGCTACAAGTCACATGTACTCTCAGATCACATGATTATCATCACTCTTATCAATCAACTACCATTGTGTGTCACGATTTGACTCCAATCTAATCGCTCCTACACCGATCGTTGTGCACGTGACCCCAGCGCTTGTTGCACGAGCGCTTCACGCCGATGGCATAACGTGGGAGGACTTTGCTGGCTAAAGATCACACGGCAACGGAACACAATAGTCGGAACACAATAGTCGTTTCCATGAACTATATTTAGTATTGACACTTGACACTTGACGTCTCCGATCACGATTTGCCTGGTAACCTCATTGTATTATATACTTAGCTACTTAAGTTCACACGGTTCGACAAACAGTATAAGTAGAGTAGCTATTCACTTGTAGTTCTTTAGTCTTTTATTCGATCATCTTTTTGAGATCACTTGCACCTACCAATCCACTCTCTTGTAGAGTTGGACGCAAGCCTTGACTGTGACATAATAAAAGACTCACCTTCTTACCCTCGTACCGCCCCACCCCGACCTCCTTTCCTCACCATCCCCGTGCACTCCTTGCACAAACCCTCTACCCACTCGACACTGCACTTCGCAGTCGTCATTTCTTACCTCTACTTGGTTCTCTCGTATCTGAAGTTCCACACTCCCCTCCCCACCATTCACGTCGTCCACACCGACGTAAAACAATTGCAGCGCCCCTCGTGCGCGGTCCATTTAAAATAGACAGACGTCGTGCTACGGGAAACGTTGAGTCCGTCCCAGCACTAAGACAGTCGCAGGAGTGCTAGTTCAACCTTCGGGGAGGACTACCTCGCTATCACCGGGGGTGTCGTAGAAGACCCGGGATAGTTCTATTCGCAAGAGACCGCTTCGAACCCCACCACCCGCCTCGTGCGGAATCGACCAAGCCGCGACGTTTCGCGCACCCTCGGGCTCACCCAGCCCATCCCCACCACCACCAGCGACTACTTCGCTATACGACCTCCCCCGACTCCCGTCCTCGCTCCGCTCACCCAACCCGTTCCATTCGACGCCGTTACACGTCGACTCGCCGCAAGTTTATCGCAACCCCAGACACCCCGCTCCCCTAAATCCCATCGTCATCCCTCGTGCACTTCCTGCACCACTACCATCCCTTACCCCATCCGAACCCGAAGTCGAGCAGTCGCTCGCACCACCAACCACATCCCCCGCGTCCCAGCTGTTCCACAGCTTCCCGGATCCCGCGCCATGTCCAGCCATGCCGGATCCCCATCACCCCGCCTTGTGTATCCCACAGGGCAGCCGGTCCCGATGACGGACCAACCAGCTGATTACCCGGCTTCACCGTCGCGGCCATTGCCGCAAACCCCTGAACGAGGCTCCCCTATCTATGGGATGCCCTCGAGACCCACCGCCCCCATCCACTTCACGCCTCCCGCCCCGAGGACTGGTTCCTCAAAAATCACCCTCGCCAAGACGCCGTTCATCTTTGACGGCAACGACAAATCCAAGTGGAACACTTGGATTGAGGCCCTCAAGAATACATGTGGGCCTACGGCGAGGAGTTCCCCTCCCAGAAGGCGAAGATCGCCTTCACGATCTCGCTGCTTGGCAGCAGCGATGGCAGCGCCTGCCCCGCTCCATTTGGGCGCGCAACTGGCGCAGGACAGTCCTCAGGGAGGACCAGTTCGGAGATGAGGTGTTGCCAAAAGGCTACACGCTCAAGATGTTTTTGGAGGCCCTTGCGGGGACCTTCAAGGACCAGAATGTGAGCCAGCTGGCTTACATTCGCCTCACCACCACGAGGCAAGGGAAGTCGTCCTTAGGCGACTTCATCCAGGCATTCGAGTTGAATGCCGAGGAAGCGGGATACAGCCCGCAGAACCAGTACGGGGACCACGACCGGTTCCTGTGCGAGAACCTGGAGAACCTGGTCAGCCAGGAAGTCCGAGACCAGCTTTACGCTGGCGGAATCGAAATCCCGGAGAATTACTCCGGGTTGAAAAAGAGGATGATGACCATCAATCGCATCCTCGAGCGGAACAAGCTGCGCCAGGCGCAGCAGAAGACCGGCACCCACTTTTGGGTCCCGGCAAAGATCCCGGCTGCCCCTGCCGGTAATACCAAGGGGAGCGCACCGTACTTGGCGCACAAACCGGCGCCCGGGGCCCAGTGCCGATGGACGTTGATGCGTCCAAGACGAAGGCCTCGGCCTTCAAGTGTTACAACTGTGGTCAGGAGGGCCACATGGCACGGGAGTGCCCAAAACCGCGCCGGGAGCGTGGAAAGATCAATGTCCGCTCGTTGCGGACTGACGATATGTCCAAGGAGGACTTTAAATTCCTTTTCGAACAAGCCGGGCCAAATACGGCCAGGATTTTTAAAGAGGGCCCCGGTCATGGCCGACCCGGTGCCCCCTTCCCCGAACAATAAATATACTCTGCTAGATGCAGAGTCTCCCATGCAGACCCCCCAGACCCCCGAGAACAATTTTGTAAATTATATAAAAGAACGCATTAGTTTACGTACCCAGGACAAAATAGTAGTAGATAATGTAGAAAAAGACCAAAAACAAATACGTATCATGGAGAATCAGAACCGCATTCGTAATATGAAAAATCGTCGCATGGATGAAGAGAACAAGCGCTGGAGCGCATTCAAAAAGGCCCCTGGAACCCAAACCAGTGAGAAAAATAGTGCGGAGAAAAAGGGCGACAATGTCGCGATGGCTCAATCCTCGAAAGAGGAGGAAGCGCCAAAAACAGTGCCGAAGCACACCCGAGTCCCGTTTGGACTCAAGAAGCAGGAGGCAGCCCGGTGGCTGGCCCGACGTGCAATGGGGATAACCGAATCCCGATTGGCGCAGGAACTCAGGGAGTTCCAGAAGCAGAGAAATCAGCATGAAATGCTGATTCCGGTCGAACTTATGTCCCCGGACACGGGCAAGACACGCCGCGTTAGGGCGTTGTTAGACAACGGGTGCACTACCACGTGCATAGACCGGGCCTACGCAAAGGCCGAAGGCTTTGAGCTCAGGGAGCTCGATCAGAAGATCATTGCTCGGAACGCAGACGGTTCCGAGAATGTGGGCGGACGGATCACTCATTACGTTGAGTTGATCATGGGAATCGGAATTCACCAAGAGCGGCAACGATTCCTCGTCACGGGCCTTGGGAAGGCCAGAATATTTATCGGCTACGACTGGTTGTTTAAACACAACCCAGAGATTGACTGGCAGGGCCAGAAGATCAAATTTAGTCGATGCCCGCCGGAGTGCAATATGAATGGCACCGAGGCAGCCGAGGGGTGTGAGAAAGAATCCCTCGAGGCGGATGAATCGATCTTGATGGTCGACTTTGCAGAGCACGTGGATCTCCGCATGAAGGGCACGCAGGCCCAGCAGATGGCCGAAGCGGCCATGGGAGAGAAGGAGAAGATGACGGAGGGTTCCGTCCCGGAACAATACCGCGAATACATCAAGGTGTTCGCGAAAGAGTCGTTTGATAAATTACCGGAGAAACGACCCTGGGACCACGCGATCGAACTTAAGCCCGGATCGAAGGCTGTAGATTGCAAGATATACCCGTTATCACAGAACGAGCAGGGGGAGTTGACCAAGTTCCTAGAGGAGAACTTGCAGAGCGGACGCATCAGGCCGTCAAAGTCGCCGATGGCATCGGCATTCTTTTTTATTAAAAAGAAGGACGGAAGCCTTCGACCGGTACAGGATTACCGAAAACTCAACGAGATGACGATCAAGAATCGTTATCCCTTGCCGCTAATCTCGGAGCTAGTACATAAACTCCGAGGCGCGAAGATCTTCACCAAATTGGATATCCGGTGGGGATATAATAATATTCGGATCAAAGAGGGAGATGAGTGGAAGGCGGCTTTCCGAACGAACCGAGGCCTGTTCGAGCCTTTGGTTATGTTCTTCGGGCTTACCAATTCACCCGCCACTTTCCAAACGATGATGAACGATATCCTTCGTGAGCTCATAAACGAGGGAAAAGTCATCGTCTACCTCGACGATATTCTTATTTTCACGGACACCCTGGCGGAACACCGAGCAATCGTCAAACGAGTATTAGATATACTTGCGAAAAATCAATTATTCTTAAAACCGCAAAAATGCGAGTTCGAACGGTCCGAGATCGAGTATCTCGGAGTATTATTGGACACAATTCGATGCGCATGGATCCCGTTAAGATCCGTGGTATCACCGAGTGGCCCGAGCCCAAGAACCTTAAGCAGGTGCAGGCGTTTTTGGGATTCACGAACTTCTATAGAAGATTTGTGAGAGGTTACAGTGAGGTGGCAAGGCCACTTACACGGTTAACCGGGAAGGAGGGCTTCTCCTGGGGAGAAGAGCAAAGATCCGCATTCCAGAAGCTGAAGGACCGGATCGCCGAAGACGCTGTCTTGGCGCTTCCCACGGATCACGGGAAGTTCCGGCTAGAGGCCGACGCGTCAGAGGGAGCGACTGGAGCAGTGCTCAGTCAGGAGCAAGAGGGGGGGTGGCGCCCGGTGGCGTTCCATCCCACGGCCTCAATGAGACGGAGCGCAACTACGAGATCTACGACAAAGAGATGCTCGCGATCATGCTCGCATCGAGGAGTGGCGATCGCTCTTGATGGGCGCACGGGAGACGTTCGAGATTCTGACAGACCATCAGAACTCCAGTATTTTAAAAGTCCGCAGAAGGTGAACAGGCGGCAAGCACGATGGATAGTGGAACTATCCGAATACGACTTCACATTGTCGCACCGGGCCGGCGCCCTCAACAAAAAAGCCGATTTATTATCCCGCCGGGCGGACCACGATCAAGGGAAGAACGACAACGAGAATGTCGTCCTTCTCAACCGGAGTACTTCCGATCTCAGGAGATCACAATGGAAGGACCGGAGGCCGAGATTATGTCACAAATCAAGGCTACAAAGCACGTGGACAAAAGTGTCAAGCTAGCGCTTGAGAAAAACTCCCGGGATGGGAGAAGATCGACGACCTTATTATTATAACGGTCTGATTTATGTTCCTCGCAATGAGGAACTTAGAAATAAAATTATTGGTCTACATCATGACTCGGCCCTGCTCGGCCATCCAGGGGAAAACCGAACGCAGGAGTTAATAGACGAAACTACTGGTGGCCGAGGCTCGGCAACCAGGTTTCTATTTATATCAAGGAATGCGAAGCGTGCCAGAGGACACGTATCCACCGATATCAGCAAGGGAAGCTGAACCCGCACAAGATTGCAGAAGGACCTTGGCAGATCATATCGGAGGATCTCATCGGGCCGTTGCCGTTCAGCAACGGCTTTAACGCTATTCAAGTTTGGGTGGATACATTCTCGAAGATGATCCATGCTGAACCCACGAACATGGAATTGACCTCCGAGGGAATGGCCCGGTTGACCCGGGATCGGTGATTAGATATCACGGCGTGCCACGGAAGATTATCTCGGACCGGGATCCGAGATACGTTTCCGGTTTCATGCGAGAGCTCAACCGGCTACTTGGGATAGAAATGAACCCGAGCACCGCCTTCCATCCGATCACTGATGGACAGACAGAACGCATGAACCAGGAGATCGAAAAATACCTCCGCGTGTTCGTAAATTATCGGCAGTCGGACTGGGCAGAGTGGCTCGCTTGGCCGAGTTCACTCACAATGACAAACAAAGCTCGTCGACGAGTATGTTGCCGTTCTTTGTGAACACCGGATACCACCCCTGGAAGGGGATAGAAAATGCAGTCGAGTCGCGTAACGAGGCCGCGAACGACTTTGCCGAGAAAATGAAAAAGATCCGGACGAGGCAGCGGCTGCGCTGGAAAAAACCCAGAAAACAATGAAAAAATATTATAATATTCATAGGCGCCAGGCGCCTGATTTCAAAGTCGGCGATAAGGTGTGGCTGGAGGCCAAAGACATCACCACGGATCGTCCGACTAAGAAGCTCGACGATAGAAGGCTGGGGCCTTACGAGATTCTAGGAAAAGTCGGGGCCTCGGCATATCGGCTCAGGTTGCCTGAAACGGACAAGTCACATCCGGTTTTCAACGAGGCACTGCTGACGCCTTATGTCGAGCCACCGACACATCGGAGAGAGGAACGGCCGGCGCCGCAGATCGTGCAGGGTCACGAGGAGTACGAGGTGGAGGAGATTTTGAAGCACCGCAAGCGTGGAAAGGGCTTCCAGTATTTAATAAAGTGGAAAAATTACCCTCCTGGGGAGAGGACGTGGGAACCACGGCGTCACTTGACGAACGCCAAGAAAATCCTTGATAAATACAACAAGGATCACGGGATCTATATTCGCGCTGTCCCAGTCCTGCCGGCCGGACATTGGGACTATTTAATCAAAAGATACAAACACCGCGAGGAGTCGCAACAATACTTGACAAAAAAACTATTTATTCCCGAAACCAATGTCTTCATCAAAATCAACGAGGACGTTGAGTCTAGAGGGGGGGTAATGTCACGATTTGACTCCAATCTAATCGCTCCTACACCGATCGTTGTGCACGTGACCCCAGCGCTTGTTGCACGAGCGCTTCACGCCGATGGCATAACGTGGGAGGACTTTGCTGGCTAAAGATCACACGGCAACGGAACACAATAGTCGGAACACAATAGTCGTTTCCATGAACTATATTTAGTATTGACACTTGACACTTGACGTCTCCGATCACGATTTGCCTGGTAACCTCATTGTATTATATACTTAGCTACTTAAGTTCACACGGTTCGACAAACAGTATAAGTAGAGTAGCTATTCACTTGTAGTTCTTTAGTCTTTTATTCGATCATCTTTTCGAGATCACTTGCACCTACCAATCCACTCTCTTGTAGAGTTGGACGCAAGCCTTGACTGTGACATTGTGCCCCCAATTCACTCGTCAAGCCTCTCTGAGTAGCCTTACCTGTTGAGTCTCTGCAAGAAGAGGCATGGGCACCAGGCAACTGGGCACTAGGCAACTGGGCACTAGGCAACACCTACAAATACTGCACTCTCAAGTCTTTGCCTGGGCGCCAAGTTGTACTTGTTGATTAGTCTCTTATAAACAGACACTATAACAAGGGAACCTCGTACCTTGGTTTGTTATAGTCTGTCTCAAAGATCGGGTCAATGATCGCTGGCCGCATTATTACAAATCATCGGAGTTTGACAGACTTTCCCACGTTCATTACCGGTGACGGTGACGCGTCTTCGCACATTTCTACCATCTCCTGCGGCTGCATCGACCTCAATAGACGCGTATAACCGCTCCGAACCTCGACTGGTGTCTCCAATGGACGGTAATCCGCCCCAAGGACCCGTGAAACTGGCTCGCAAGTACAATAAACAGCCGCCGCCGCTGGAAATTCCATCGCTCGAATCCATCTGCGCACGTGGCTCTGCTTCCTCATCCTCATACAGTCCAATTATCCCATCTCCTTCCTCTGCATCAACTCAGGTCCCGTTGCGAGCCCCAAAGCGTTCCAAATGGCGCAAAATGGATAATGTCTTGCGAACCTATGCTTTTGATAGTCTCGGAGAGTTTCTCTCGGTACTATTCCATCCTCGTATCCGCGATGAGAAGGATTCTCGGACCAAGCGTCACAGGCAGGCTGTGAGCGCATTTCTGCGAGGACGCTGCACCACCACCATTGCCGATATAATTCCTCTTATTTTCAATCACAACAGCAGCCGTGCAGGACGGAAACATCCTGACCAGCGTGCTGCATCATTTTCCCCACACGTACCACTCAAAGAAATCTGTTATGCTCGCCCGTACATGGCTGCCTGGGCAATGTGCATCGTCGGCGATCACACATACGATCGAGTCGGCAAGCTGGCATGCAAAAATTGCTCAGATCCCCGAAGCCGCCGCCATCTACGAGCAACGAGCAATGGCTGTACAGAAAATGCAAATGTGGTGGAATGGGAGGACGTCAAGTTCTCAATTGAGGAGCTGGCCGCTCTCTATAAGAACGAGGACCCATTCCTGTGGTATCTGACCGAGTGCTTCTCGGCCTCGCGCAAGAAGGGTCAGGTCATTGTGAAGAAGACCCGGCCTCATCCCATCGTACGCACCTCATTTTTTAGTACCTTCTTTTCTCTGAGATCTTTTTTACTGCAGATCCAAGTCGGCGCTATAAGCTCCTTCATCACCAGTCGAAATCGTTACGCTAGCGGCGACCTCGGACTGCCGCTTGGACTCTCGCTGTTTGCCTGTCAGGCTCACATCCACGTGAAGCGTGTCTTCTGCCGCTTTGGCTACGCTGTCAGCAACAGCACCACTCGCAACGCACTCACTAGCCTGACCGACAGGAGCCTCAATGAACTGAAAGACAAGGTCCAGGATGCTACGGCGCAGGGCGAGACTGAATTCAGGAAGATTTCAGATAACGTTCAGCGGTACGCACGGGTTTTCAAGCACGGGTTGGGCAAGGAGAACGAGCTGAAGCACGGAATGGCGTGCACGGCGGTTGGTCTCGATGATTGCAAGCCCGGCACCTTCCGAGCTTCTGATCACATAGCTCGCGTTCTTAAACAAGACCGACAGACTATGACGGTGGAAAGTCTGTACGACAGCATTGATTGGGAGCACATGGACAACATCGCCAACCTCCACTTTGTTCGCGTTCTTGTCGACTTCCCCCCATGTCTTAACCCTCTTGCATCACAAGTCTCGGCTCGCTTCCGTACCGCCCTCGCAAAGCATTGCCTCAAGCCACGAAAGAAGTGCCTTCAACCTCTCAGCACCAACTCCGGGCAACAAATGGAGAACAAGGGCTATCAGGCCGGCTTTCGCAACTTTGACGAGCAGATGGGAATCGAACCGGAGAAATGTGACGATCTTTTGTCTTGGAATCGGGCGGATGGAGGAGGCCATGCAACGTTGATGCGCCAGAAGATGATACAGGTTAGTCTCTGATAAACTGAGCCTATAGTGATTGAACCTCGTACCTCTGTTTGTTTTACAGGTCACAACCAAGGACATCTATGCATCCTACCGCAACGCGATCAGCACACCTGAAACGTGGCATACTAAATCTACGCAGCTAAATTCGGCGGCGGCAAACCATTACAGGCCAGCCGCATCCCCGGACCCATCGTCCCTCTCCCGCAGTTCCAATGCTGCCAAAATGAAGCGCCCCACGGACCTCAAAAAATGCGACTTCTATCCTACCAGTCGAAGCATGTCAATGATATGGGATGCACGCGTCTTGGACTGCTGGTGGTATGTATTTTTATCAAAATTTAGGTCGCAATAGTGTCTGACTCTCAAAAAAGCCTCGTATTGGGATGTGATTCAGATCTTTTAACTCATTTCGAAGAACTTGCCACCCACCATTGTTTGTCCACCATTGATGATCTCTTGGAGCAAGCAAGCATCCTCTGGGAGCATTACGCGAGCCAAGCAGCCTACGAGCAGGCTCTGGACAAGGCTGAACAGGATGGGGCGCTCCACCGCTCGAAATTCCTTATGGGCTCCACGTGGACTCCGCCGAGTGGACCCGAAGCGCCTGCAGCCGAGAACGACATTGACACCGAGATGCCTGGTCTCAATACTATTCCAGACATCCACAACCCTGCAGAAGACGCTGCTGTCGGCGCGGAGCCGTCTGCAGAAATTCCAACCACACCAGAGCCAAAGGACTCCAATGCGGAAGCTTGCGATGCAGAAGAAGGTCCGAAAGTGCATAAGAAACCACCGGGATTCAACGGCGATCGCGTCCTCAGCAATTCTATTCTTTTTCTGATGGAATTTGGGTGGTGGATTGAACTCAATTATGCTATCCCAGAGGGCGACATTGGCAGAGTTTTTGAAATTTTGAAGGTACATATTCTCTATCGGAAGTTCAACGTTGGGAAAGAATCTAATTTCGAGACTCAGATATTCATATTCACATTCGCCGGCTCCTCAAACCAGAATTATATGAAGTACATGCTCGACCTATACGCTCTCCTTGAGTTTGAATGCTCCCCAGAGTTGAAGGAGGCGCTACTCAATAATTGACTCATGACTCTTCGCAGAGAAATTGGGACCTTCGTTGAAGGCGACATAATGCAGGAGTGGAACAACCGGTGGCTCACCCAAATTTCTGAACAGCGCGGTGGGGATTTTGACGACAAATTCTACCGCAAAACCATTGCCCCCAACATGCTTCATTTTCTGCAGATCAAAGAGGATATCGAGTCCGCGTTTGACCTCAAGCGCTGCAGTAAATCCCACCCCTCACCCCATCTCCGTGACAAGATCAAGATCCTACTTCAACTGTACCAGGAAGAAGAACTACATTCCTTCCGCTCGGGTCGCAGTATGGGGCACGCTGCAGTGAGTCAATTTGATCAAGGCTACCAGCGCTCAGAGGACAGCAAATTGGCGGAGTACCTGCAACATAGTGCCGAATACGCAGAACTCCTCTGGGAAATGGAGGTTCTGCGTGACAACATCCCCGCCATCACTGTTCGTTCTCCCTCTTCGACCTCATCATCCGAATCGGACAAAAATTGGCAGGACCGTAGTTCCTCTCCCATGGCAGCTCAGCAATCCAACCCACCATCTCCCATACCAGACCGCAACTTCCATTCTCCAGCTCCCTCTTCATGCCGCTCCCCAACTGCGTCAAACTGCAGCAGCCTGTCGACGACTCGGTCATTTCGTAGCTCTGCCTCTGCGCAATCGCGTCTGGCTGCGGACTGCATTGAAGAGTGGGATATTGTCAATCACAGCGATGAACGCCTCTTCAGTGGCTCGGACTTGACAGTCACTGTGGACCCCGATACAGGCCGCTTGAGTGACGATTGGTACGAGCCGGAAGAGTTCGAGGCCCTCGTTGAGAGGCTGTGTGGGCCAGAGTTGCAGGAGGAGGAGTCGGAAGATGAGGAGCCGGAGAGTGATGAGCCCGAGACAGAAAGTGAGGGCGAAGACCCGGAGGATGATTAAAATTTACTACAGCAAGTGCACCTCTACAAAACATTGGTTAATTTCTACAGAACAATTTCAAAACACAACATTGAATTAGTGTGCAACTCTCTTTCATTAATCCCGTGTCGCTCGACGGCGCAAAGTTGTTCGATAAGGATTTGCGTACAATTCTGCAACCTGCGCAGCACTTTGTAGTCCAGCCCTCGCGGCCTTGTTTGCTGGTCGAGGCGCCGGCCTCTCCTTGTTGGTTACCTCCCTCAACACATGCCTCGCACGCTTGGGAGGGGGAGGGATGGGGGACAAGCGTGGGTGTTTGTCCACCGCCTCCTCCTTGGAACTCGATTCTTCATCTGCATCGCTCTCACTCTCCTCCTCTGATTCAGACTCGTACCTTTTCTTCTTCTTCTGCCTAGTTGCGCGCTGTTTAGCATTCCTTTCTAGCCATGCCGTCTCCCGTTGCGATGTAATTGCTGCTCGGAGAGCGTGAATACGAGCGTAAAGGCGAACTTGGTATCCCTTGGCAAAGATCCAGGAGGTGAGAAGACATTCCACCTTGTCCAACGAATCGAGAGTGAGAAGAACGTCGAGGATTGAGCGGATCACAGAGGTGGGAAAGAAGGATGATTTGGGTCGGTGCTGGTGAGTGCCTAGTGTACGTTCCGTGCGGCGGACGACTTCGCCGAACTCTTTCAACACAGACTCCGCATGCTGGCGCTCCTTCTTCGTCAATCTTAGCTTCTTCTCCAATGCAGCAATGGGATCAGCGGTCGGCGGATGAACAAAGGAAGGGAGTTCCTCGCCGCGAGGAAGCAGGGGAGCAGAGAATGTGAGTGATAAATCATTGCAGGTGGCGCACAATGAGCAAGGAAGACGTCTCCTGGCAGGATGCAGTCAAGGGTAGAGGTTTCGAGTGGCGGTTCTGGTAAATTCTATTGATTGGAGTTATAGCATTCCGCCTCTGTCAGAAGGAGGGCCTTCGCGTGCTCGAGTGGCTTAGACTTTGGTTGGCTTTTAGATTTCGGCGCCTTGGTGTGTTTAGTTGCGGAAGAATCGGCGGTGGACGGAGCTAGAAGAAGAAACCAAAAATCAATTCGCGTTGTGAATGAGAAAATATAGACCTACCCTCAAGCTGTTTCTGCGTGGCAACAAGAGCGCGAGGCTGGAAAAGGACGACTCCGCGAGCAGAAGTCTCGGGATCCCGTCCAACGCGCCCCTTCTCCTGCCAAAGCTGGTCCACGGTGTCGGGGAAGCCAAGCGAAATGCTATCAAGCAACAACTTCACATTCAGCCCATTGGCGAAGGCGATTGTTGCGATGACGACCTGACATTCAGGGTCCTCGTCGAGTAAGCGAAGAATCTCCTCGTTTTCGCTGGTGGATCGCAAAGAATGGTACATCTTGATGCGACGAAGCCGATGTGGTCCTAGAGGAAGTGATTTCCAGAGATAGAGAAACACACGGAGCACGTCGTCGATGGTACAACAGTGAATGACGGCTTTTCGACGGGAGTTAAGGTACTCGAGGAGTTGAGGAAAGATCTTTCCTCCGGCACCATTCTGCAGAGGCTCCATGATCAACTGGGTGTTATGGCGTTCATTTGAGCTGCGGAAGAGAAAGAAGTCAATGCCGAACAAGCCAAGACTCCTGCAGACGGATTTAGTCGGAATACTGGGCTGAAGGGTCGCAGAGAGGGCGAGGATAGAAGTGGAAGATGGGAGACGGCCGTTGAAGAAGCCACCGATATGATGAAATAGAGGACGAAAGTCAGGGCCCCATTCATTAATCAAATGGGCCTCGTCAACACATCCATAGACAATATTCGCGTGGTAGATGTCGCATGCCGTGATTTCTCGCCAGGATTTGTCGCAGAGATGCTCTGGGTCAACACAAACTATGTTCCATGTCTTGCATTCGCGGATTTCGTGCACTAGATTGCGCCCAGTCTTGCGCGCCTTGGTTACAGTCTCGTGGCAATAAGCAAAGGCAGGAATCTCGAGTTTTTTGAGCTCCAAGA
Source organism: Mycena rosella (assembly GCA_029378255.1). Taxonomy (NCBI): domain Eukaryota; kingdom Fungi; phylum Basidiomycota; class Agaricomycetes; order Agaricales; family Mycenaceae; genus Mycena; species Mycena rosella. Next base: position 176,299 of record JARKIE010000110.1, on the reverse strand, counting down.
CCTACAGAGGTTTGAGATTAGACCAATATAACAGGGAGAATCACACAATATTGGCTGAAAGACCCTTTGTCGGTGTCACTACAATCCCTTGGGGCAAAGGACGAGTCGGAAGGTCAGGGTACAGTCGCGGGTTGTGGGCCACTTCACAGAGTGTAAGAATAGGAATTGAGAAAATAGCCGATTTGCCGCCACCAGTGAGCATACAACAGAGAATGCTCTCCCCGTCGAGGACGCGCGTAACCAGATTGTGCTGATCCGGATAGAGCCCGTTCTTCCATTGCGGCAGAAGCTTTTTGACTATAGCAGTTATCGTCCGTCGTCCTGGAGGGTCGCGCCAGCGATACCTAGGCGCCATGGGGAGTGACTGAGGGTGAGGGAGGGCACTAGAGGCAAGAACACGACAGAGAGTGCAGGGAACGGCCGTGGGAACAAACTTGAAACTCCGATGATTTGTAATAACGCGGCCACTGATACATCACCCTGCGGTTAACTACAGACTACCAAGATATCCCTTTCCCGTACGTGTTCTCTCACATTACATCAACTCACCTCGTTACTAGCTCCTCGCTGTCAATGTCTACCGTGACGACTGGGTGCTCCCGTCCAAATCCCCCCCCGCCGCCGCAGCCTCTGTGTTATGGTTTAGCATATTGCGAGCGTAAGTCAGTAATAGATTACTGATGTCGTGAGTGATGTTTTGGAATAGGCTTAGTTTGTCGTAAGTCGTTAGCGCGTATCTGGATATATCAGATAGCAAGATTCGTTAATTCTCAATACAAGTGACTCAAACTTAAATCAGTCAAACAGCTGCACTACAATCGTGGCCTTGGATCCGGGTCTAGATACAAGGCGAGGATAACGTCCTTCAGGGGAGGATGCTATTTGAAATGGCTATAGGCACTATGGCTAGCTTATTCGGAGGTTGAGAGTAGATGCTACGTGGTAGATTGAAGTAAAGATGTGGTGCCGTCACATGAGGACAGGCTCTCATTAGATACTAATGAATATTGCTAGAAGGTTCTACATAGTGTCGGAACATTCATAGGACACTAGAATGTTCCATGCAATGAAATTTAAAAGAGTGTGATGCAAATGTTCTAGAATATTCTGGTCAGACCAGGATTATTCTCTGAACATCTCACGGAAACTTGTGTAAGTAAAGATAAAGTATCTAGAGTGGCCATGCACTAAACCATAAGGGCTTAGCACTTAATGAGTGTGAAAAACATGTGGGAATCATGTTTTTTCACGAGAGAACGAGTCTGCATCAGACTCGGGAGATTCCGATCAAAAACTGATGGAGTACTCACAGAGGTGTCGAAGGCTGGATTAAGCAAGATCGGCTGCATTCAAAGTCAAGTTCAAATGCTTAGAATGTTGCTTCGAAGTGTGGCTGCACTCTTGATCCAAAAAGCGCATTTTATGAAGAGTAATATACATGGAATTCAAAATACACTATGAATTCCATACAATCCATGACACTCTGTCGGATACCTTAGGGGGAGAGCAGCAGATGCGTGTGGACCCCGCGACCTCCTTCCCACCCACTCTCGTAGAGTCCCTTGGGATTGCAGCTTTATTGTCCAGCTTTATTGCAGGAATCGCGGGGACCTCACACGCATGCTGACTGCCTCGCGAACACTCCCCTTTCTGAACGATGTGGCACGCGGGATTCAGGACCGAGGTGTTAGGGTGAGGTGCATACCAGGTCTGAACACCCACCAGCTCGAATCAAAGGACTTCGGGTTCGTTAGTGCATTGTCCACCATCTCTTTCGCCGCCCTTTGCTCATTTACAATTTTCTTTCCAGGTTGCAGGGGTTTTGCAGTTGAATTCGTTGCTACCTACACTATTACTACACTCTCTGCTCGTAGACAGATTTATCCGAGCGAGGTCTGGCAACCCTGACGCCGTTTTGACGTGACGCTCGGGCTTGAGGCCTTCGGGTCGACAAAGCATTTTAATTTACTGTTGCACTATTTATATATTATTTTGGACTCAGTTTTATTTGGCCTCTAGCGCTACACTATGGTAGCCATACTTCTATACTAACTGTAACATAATTGAGTGAATCAAGCAAAAACGAGATGAGTCGGCGAAATTCTGTCCGATGGCCCCACATAAGGCCAGACGAACGAGCGCGTTCGTGAACGCGGAAGACTAGGGGGATGTAAGTGTAGAAAATAGTCCCGCAGGCACATTGATATAAGTAAAGTAAGGATAGGATGAGAAAGAGGTTAGGGAGGGGGCATGGGAGGGGCTCTGCCGCTTTCTCGACGTAGCGGGACACCCTGCAGCGGGCTCCCAACATGTATCCGCCGTTTTTGATAAGCCGCAAGGCATCCACTTCGGATGAGAGAGCGACACGTATAGCCACAGAACACCGTGTCCGAAAGGCCTCCAGACCACAGAGAACCGAGTGGTCCATCAACTCTCCGTGCATGTCCTCGGATACTGCACATGTACTAACCCCGACCAGGTATAAGCCTCAGGTCGAGATCAGCCAGCATTGGAACCCATGGAAAACAACAGAGTGCCATTCTCGTCCGTCTCGAACGACGGACAAGGATGATTCCCTGCTAACCCAAGGAGGGGGCGAAGGACAGTCCAAATTTGTTTGCACTGCTGCTCGGCAATGACTTTGCGGTGCAGAAACCGAGGTCAGGATGCAGGATGAGGTTCCTATTTCGGCTCCACTGTATCCCAGCAAGGAACCTTGGAAAGGTGTCAAAGCGAGATCGGAGGGCATCTTCGACCGCATCCTTTAAATTGAGCAGGGAAGTCCGGGTTGGCTGCGGACGGCCGGAGGCGGCCTGCCTGTCAAAGCGTACAACGACTCGGGTGGGGGATTTCTTCGCCGAAGTCCTAGTTGTGGGGCTGGCGTGTCATGCAACGTCGGGGATGGGATGGGGACGGGACCGGCGTGAGGATCCGGATCGTGTAAGCGTCTGATTGTCAGGGTTGATCGGTGATTCGGACGACGACGGCCGAGCCGCGACGCATACGTAGCAGGGTAGGGCGGTGTAGTGGCTGCGGCAGTAGCAGAAGCCGTTGCTGTGGGCGGTGTGGTGGGCGGTGGTATAGATGGCAAGGGTGAAATGTGGTGGTTCAGGAGCCGTAGGACCTCAAGCAAGTGTGGAGTGAAGTGTTGTCCGTGCTGGTCGTACTCTCCCGCATCAGGGTAAGTGTAGCCAAGGCAGAGTCGAGGAGGGTCTCGAGGTGTCGGTGGTGGTTCATGTGGGTCCAGCATATTGGTGCGGAGGTGGTTCGCGGTGCGGAGGACTCACCGAGGGCCGCACAGACTGGCGGCCCATTTTCATGATGGTGGTTAAGTGATGAGGTCATCGTTGCACTATCTTGTAGAATGTGTTTGGGTTAAAATAATTCAATTCTTATTGTACATGACCGATCCGGAGATCGAGACTGTTGTCATTCTCAGTCTCTTTGGTATTCTGCAGGACCACGACACTGTCCACGAGCAGAATCAGCGACGTATCCTTCCACCGCATCGCCTCCGACCAGCGTTATTATCACCTAACCCGGGTCATAGACACCCATATGAGGACATGTTCTGGTTCAAACAGCCACTGTGCGCGCGGGTCACCTCGCTGTAGGTGCTTGATTCGGAGGCTGGCAGAATCATCAGGATCTCGGTTTCCGAAGAGTGTGGTAACATACGAGGTTGCCATTAACGCTTGGACTACCGGCGCCGCTGCGAAGGCGGCCGCATACTTGAGCAGCGAGTCGCGAGCAGCACCAGCGGCTACGTTGTGAGGGGTCGAATTGGTGCGTCGCGAGGATTCCGATCCGGGGCGAGACACAAAATGTTTAATAAGCCCGTGCCCCCATTGATAAAGGGTTCAACTCACTTGACACGGCCAACGGCCCTGCGTATTGCACTTCTCGGCGACAAAGTCGGGCACAGAACCGCCGCCGTACGATTCAAACTCGGCGGCATCACGCGCTTCCTGCGCAACCCGCGGGCCTTTCGCGCTTCCTGCGAAAACCGCTGGCCCTTCGCGCTGTCGGCGTGCTGAGCCCCACGCTGACTAGACTTCTGTGTACACGCCTGCCTGCATCAAACTCCGCACCGAGACGACGGCATCAACTTGACAGAGGCCAGTTAGGCCGCGGTGCAAATCCTGCTCATACATTCAGAATCTGGTATACGATACAGCTCCTCGCATGTACCGAGACCCAATACACCGTCTTTTGCCCCAAATCAAAAACACACGCGGACTTGGGTGCGAGGCAAGTGAGCCCAGCAGAAGCTTCATAACTTGAAGAAATCCTGGACTAGATGCAGCAGTCAGCGCTCGTAGATCATCTCCGAGTAAATATTAACAAGGACTAACCTTGCGTGATGTCTCGATCTCAAAAATGCACGGGAGGAAGGCCTCTGCGAGTTCACTGCGAAATCGAGATTCAAACGAGTCGGTCGCAAACCTGATAGCTATGATAGAGCGCGAGGGGTGTATCTAGTGAAAGCTGCTCTTGATTCAGGTCCTACCATAGCCGATCAGTACTCAAGAGTTTGCTGAAGGATGAGGGCGTATCTTTCACTGAGTCGCTGAGACGAATACGGGGGAGCGAATTTCTATGTACCGGTCAGCGATTGGCGAAAAACTGCGCGTTAATTACATACCGAGCTTTCAGACTTTGTTTAGTGCATTCTGGAGCGTTTCATCCTTAATCTCGAGCTCCGACGCGTTTTGCACGCCAGGGAAGCCCACATCTTGTTCCCGGCTGTTCCTTCATTGACAGGAGCTCAATTCAATGCTTCAGGACTTGGGCAAGACCGTTCAGGTGATCTCAATAGCGCAACGGACAAAATAACCTCTGAGAGGTTGGCCGTGGGATAAAGACGGAAAGAATAGAGCATGGGGTGTGCGTTGCGCAGATGAGCTCCGCCGACGTGTTTAGATATGAGTCTGGAACAATAGCCAGTTAGTTCTCTGTGTATCGAGAGGAACGGAAAGGCTAGCCAAATGAACTGTTTCACGCCTCACGCCGTGCATGGGCAGCCGCGGCATCCATGATCGCGCGAGCCCGTGCTCTTGATCCCGAATATGTTGTCCAGGTCCATGCAGAGCACCGCGTCTGCGGAGGCCATGAGGACAACGAGCGCATGGCTCTTGGCGCCAGAGGCGGAGCGCATTTGTGCCAGGATGGTGTAGAGGATATGGATTCGGGATGCTGCCTTCTGGAAGCCACGGGAGGCCTGTTAAGCTGAATGGGAGCTAGATGAGGACAAGGTATGTACCAAAGTTCGCAACAAACGCTCGCCCGGGACCCCGAAGGAGTTGCCTGGCCCCAGCTGAATGCAAACGCGGTGTCTTCGCGCCCCATAGCGGCGAAGAGCCCGGCAGGCGTGTCTGCGGAGCCCTCGAAGACGCAGTAACAGGGAGTGCGTTGGCGCGAGGCTGTTCGAGTGCTCAATTTAATTTCTTAATAATCTAATTTAATTTCTGGTACACGCACCGTCTCTTCTACTCGGACTGAGCGTAGTTGGCTCCACAACGACAACTGAGCATTCCACTGGAGTTTTTGCAGTTAACTGTCAATCGGGTGCCGGATGCTTGCCACGCCGGCTGGTATGACGACTAGTATTGACGCTGGTAACTACGCGAAAGACGCGTTCGATACGCAGGAAAGCCCCATGGCAGTTCAAGTTGTGAGCATGGGGGAGGGAGCACGGACGGGATGAAGGAAGAAGCTACAGCGCGTTTGACTCCTGGCAACGCCGATCAGCCCCATCACATTGAACATCTCTTGCTGCTTGCCGTCCAAAACTTCAGGCACTTCTGGATCTTGCTGCTTCTGGCTTTTCCCGCGACAGACATGGGGCAATCCGCTCTAGTTTCAGGTCAATTGATGTCGCTCGCAAGGCTGGGTGGCGCTACTGAGCATTTTTGATAGGTAATTCACACATGTTGATCTCAGTTTCTCTGATTTGTCCTCAAGGGACACAGCGCTGCTTCGACTTCAAGACCGCATCATACAAAGGTCGCCGTCGGACGAGGACCTGCGCCTGTTTAAATTGAGCTACGCTGCCAGTGGACCCATTCCTGAGCCAGGTATCATCAAGTAATCGTTTTTAAAATTGCCATGGCCTATGGGACCGGTGGTAGTCTTGCTCTGGACAGTGGAAGGGAGGAAGAGGAAGAAGAGAGGTCGAAAGGTTGAATCCGGAGCCAAAGCCCTTTCAGCCAACTGGTGTCCGCACCGCCAAGCTTGAGCCTTGAAGCCACCGCCGATACAAGGCTTTTGGGTGTCCAGTGCCTCCAGTCAACGACCATGCACTTGAAGCGCTCGGCCAAGTCTTGGATAGGCGTTGTCGAAAAAGTCCAAGAGTATGTATCACTACAATATTCAATATGTAAAATTGAATGTTTCCTCGCCCGCTAGCTGCTCCACACTTAGCACCGACGTACTTCGCACCACGTCTTGCTGGTATGTTCTTTCTTTGCGCTGCTTCTCTCAATAACAGCATATGCAGATGCCACGAATGCCACGACTCCACTCGAGTGCCGCCAGCTGGAGGTACGTAACCTATTCTATTTGCGGGCTGTGTCTTATCTCACGGACCGTTGTTAGCCCTCAATCCACGGTTCCCTTGCCCTTGAAGGAAAACAGTGCAGTTGGGTTTAGCAAGATTTGGCTGTTTTCTCCAGTCTAAAGCAACGGCTCGTTGCCTTGATTTGCCCTTTAGTCTGTTCACAGGCGGAACTCCACGATGGGCATGAACGAAAAGAGACCCGGTATGTACACCTACCCGCCATCCGGTGTATAGCTCAAATATTTGGTCAGGGAATATTTCTCTTGCCGCCCCCCACACCCCTGCATCTCTGGCCCTTCTCAGAGGAATATCACTTCATTCCATGCTCCAGCCTCGAATAGATCTAGTACCACTACACTGAACTGCCCCTCCTTACCCCTGCCCCCAAACCCGAGATACACGCTTGCCTTCATCCTCAACTGAGTGATGTCCTTATATATATCTTCGGAACAGGAAACCACATTGTATTGTACCCCACCCACATTCTATACCCACAGCACGACATAATCCTACAGCTACGACCTTCAGACCCATGTATACAATACTATTATGAATCCAGATTGTTCATGTATGCGTCCTAAATGTATAGGGTATCCGTCAGCAACGTGAGCTTCTCCAGCACTGTGAGAAGCTCGTCCTTGAGGCCTGGGAGGAACCAGCTCCCTGTCCTTGTCCTGCGTGCCTTTGTGCAGCACGCGAGGTGTTCCAGCTGCGTCACGGAGTCAAATAGGTTTGACAGGGCTTTCCGAAAGACTTGATTAATGCTCTTCCCTCGGCTGAATAGAAAATATCAGCCGTGTCCACACAGATGGGGGGAGCTTACCTTTTTTTCGATATAAGAACCGCCACATTGCGAGGGCGTTAAATACGAATGAGACGTGGTCTTGAAGTATATGCGGTGCCGAGTAACAAAATCCTGCCCACGGGGGCCCAGAGATAGACCTCGAAGAACGAAAGGCTCCGTGCCGTGGTCGTCCCGTGAAGAGGGAGCCCGCCGTAATACAGTGCCTCAAGGATGAGTATGCCTATGTAGGACATGATTGTGTCCTTGGGACGCCAACAAATGAACAGGAACACACCACTTCGTCTCCTTCTCAAGGTACCCCTTGGCGCCTTAACCATGACATGGCGGAGCTAACGCTTGGCCACTACCGCAGCCGGGATATTCCACGAAGGCAGCTGCATCCTTGAGGAGCGAGGAGCAGGTATCATCGGTGGGTACAAAAAAATTGCTCACGAGGTGTCAAACTGCGGCATAGGGATGGCCTGGAGAAATGACACAGCTGTGTTTGCGCCCCGAATAAGCACATTCTGCTCACTTGGTCAGAGACGCTACCAACGGCGCACTGCGTACTGTAGTTCTCTTAGGAAAAGTCACAAAGTCGGCCTCAGAACGGCCGCCCTGGCACGATCAGGCTCGATGCTCGGTGCTCCGCCGTAGTGAAGAACTTGATTGTGGGGAAGCTGCTGACGCCTTCCTTTGCCTGTTCCTCTCAGGCTCTCCATCAACACTGGCGATGGACTACTAGCGGTCTAAGCCTGGGTCTAGCTGGTCCCGACGAGATACTCTCGGGCTTGAAAGCATGAAGGTGTGAAGAACTGAAAGGGGATCATAATCAGTATCAACGTGTGGAGAAATAATGATGCTTCAACCCACTGTTCTCGAAGGTAGACTTCAGGATGCTCTCACAATGCCTGTCTGGCACCAAGGCTCGTAGGACATGAATGAGCAGGTGCCGAAGAGTAAGGGGGGTACATGAACCGTACCATAACGATAAAGGAAATAAGAACATTCTCTGAGTCCAGGAATAGCAGATGAGCCTTGATTTGTTCGCAATTTCATTCATTACTCACCTCCTCCACGCTGTGAGTATCCGGAATCAGACTCCTGTCTGTTGGATGATACTGTTGGGCCGCTAAACGGTGTTTTATAATGGAGAAAGCGATACTCACCATGCTGTGGAACGTTTCCCGCAAGTGCATCGCGACCCCGTGCACCTCGTCCACGTTAACCCACCCAGAGGCACGAGCGTTCCTGCGCAAGTGAGGTAATCGGTTATGCCGGATTTTGAGCCCTCGCTGCTGGCGTTGACGTTGGGATACAGTGTCCGTTGCACAGCCTTGGTCGTATAGATGGGATATTTCAGTACAATATCCCAGTGGCTGCCTTGAAGGCGCGACACAGGATATGAGCAAGATGGAGGCAGAGTGAAACGCGGGAACTGACCAGTATTATTCTAGTGCAATACGGTCTCGTCAATGTGTCGAGGTTGAAGGCGGCGGGTGCAGACTGCGCTGCTGCGAAGAAAGAGACAGCCTGAGAGAGTCTCATCAGGGGTGCGGTGCCGAGTCGAAGAAGGCCAGTGGCCAGATGTTCTTCCATGCTATCGGCCCACGTTTCAGATCACTAGCGCCTTCCTTCATGACACCCCTCTCATTCTCCTCCTCACCACCAATGGCATCGACCTATCCACAAGCCCGCCTGGCACCATGCTCTTCGTCAAATAACTGGACAGCCCTCCTGTCTCGATCCGCTCGGATCCCATGCCACCGAGTGGCACCGACTCTTCATTATCTCGTCTTGATTGTTTGGCGGTGGCACTGGCAGGGTAAGTCAGTGGTATTATCTGGCGGACAATGGTGGCAGACTCGGTAATTGACGGTGCTGGTGTATCTGGGCCAACACAGACTCCGAGGTGAATTCGCTGGCGAGGACAACCAGCGACACAGGTCATTGGGCTCCAAGCGGCTGCATGGCTTCCGCTGCTGCAAAGTTAGGTCCGGATACCCCGGAGGAGATGGACGAGTTGGATGCAGCTGGTCATGCACTGCTGTTAACCGCAGGCACAAGGAAAATAGACCGGAAATGTGTACACATCAAGGTGAGTTTCACAATCTGGAGAAGCGCAGGCAGAGGCTGTGCACCTCGGCCAGCTTAGCAGTAGTCCTCGTCTGTTTTAGGGTGAAGTTGAGAGACTGCGCGTTTGAAGACCGCTCTGTAAGTGTTTTAGCTCACTCTGCCTGTGAATTAGCGAGTGTCGGCCAGAATGGGTGCCATTGCAGACCTCAACATCCAAGAAGGGACAGCATTAACGCTCTTGAGGATTGAAGTAGACTCTTGATCCGATCCAGACGATAGCCGCTGTACATGGCACGAGAAAAAGGGCTGGTGGGCTCGGAGAGGCAGCAACACAGAGTACCATGGCGGCAGAAATGTATTGAACAGGCTCGTTTGGGCCCATGCAGCTCCCAACTGACTTTGACTGACCTATATATCAGAAATATGGAACATCTGGACCTCCCCGAGGCAATCGGTATATTGCCATATATGGTAAGTCTGTCGAAATTGATTTTACAATTTCTTTTTGAAGGCACTTTTTTTTTAGACCTTCTCTAAGTAAAAAATGACCTGTGTCATCTGAAGGTGATTGAAAATTGGACCTTACCCATATTTTTTCTGCCATGAACCATCATGATTTGAGTCTGCCACAATCCTTTGAAGTTGAGGATTTTGCCTGAAAAATCGAAAAAATGAGCAAAATCACCTAAATTCATTGTTTTGTCTTGGGCATTAGGGCCTTTCAGAGTAGCTGATTTCGAGCTGATTTCAGCTGGATTTTGTCTCAGATTTTGTGGCAGAATTGTGGCAGAACGTGACCGGAAACATCCGAAATCCACGAAATTCGACCTATCAGAGTTGAATTCAATTTCGCAGATTTCACACCACTGTTTGCATCTGTCCTCATCATTTGTCGGGGCCCGCCCATCGCCCCGCCGCCTCCTGCCCGAATTGTCCCCGATGAACTCACTCACCTGCACCCGCAAATGCGGTGCACTCTTGACATATGTCATGGGTATTAGTGAGACCATGACATGTGTAAGTCAGCTTAATTCTGATCCAGTTCATAGGATCAATTTATGCGATGGCGGGAACGAGGGCGGGATGAGCGCTCATCATGCCGACGATCAGACAACGCCGAGTATTTGCCGAATATAGCCGGAGAAATCGAAGGTGCGAAGGGTCACATCAAGTCATGGCATGGCAACGAAATCTGAGACGAAATCCAGCTGAAATCAGCTCGAAATCAGCTTGAAATCAGCTACTCTGAAAGGCCCTATTGTGAGCTCAAATCAGCAATAATTAAGAGCAAACAAAATATGGATATGCTGCTCTTTTTAAGCACTTTTAGCCTACCTAGGTCATTTTTCACTCAGACCAAGTCTCAAAAAAATGCCCCCCTAAAAAAAACTTGGAAAATCATTTTTGCAGGAGTTACCATATATGACAATGCACTGATTTTTCCTACAACTTCCAAATCGTCCATATTTCCGATATATAGGTCAGTCGAAGTCAGTTGGGAGCTGCACAGGCCCAAATGAGCCTGTTCAATCCATTTCTGCCGCCACGGTAGGTGGTGTAAATTGTTGGCAGGAACGTCCTTCTTGATTCTGGTTGGTCGGATGGTCAGAGAAGGTCAGAGAGGCAAAAAAAAAGCGAAGAGAAAATTGCAGGAAGAAGTAGCAGATCCCACGTCATGACGGGATCACTGCCAGGAGAGGCGGATAATCGGGCCGACGTGCCTGCCAAGCGCCGCCTGCACCTCACTCCCAAGCTCTCTCTCTCATCTTGCTCTGAGCTCTCATCTCTGAGCCTGCCGTCCCCCGAATGCTATCACAGTTTCTTTCCGAATCTCTAACGGTCATGCTTCTTTGGCGGTGTAAAATCGCAGTGGGATTACGACCTATTTACGGTTTGAGCTGCCTAGCAAGTCTTGGTTCTCCTTCCTGGGCTCCGAGTCTAGACGCCCTAGCAAGTCCACAAAGCTGCGGAGACATAGGATCCACTAGCAGGCCCGAAGTTATCTGGGACGGGCGGAGCAGGCTTATGAACAATGGAGTGAGTCATGAGTTCTGTGCGTTATTGTCATTCTGAACGTCAACAATGCCTTCGCTCACCGTTTTCTGGCCGCAACCGTCGCACGACGTCCATGGCACTGAATGGCTGCTGTGCGACAAGGACTAAGGCCCTTTTATCCCCCGCTACAAGCACATCCCTCCCGCCGCAACCGACCAGCGCCAAATCGACTGCTCATCTGCGCTCGAGACCCACCTCGCAGAATTCTACGGGGAGATCCGGCCCCAGCTCACCGTCCCCGCCTTCGACTCCGCCCCGCTCTGCACACAGTACGCCAATTTGACGGCAAGGCGCTCAATAGAATCACACCGGACGGTTCTGCTACTATGGGTTTGCCATCCGCCAAGTGTGCGCGGTACTGCGCCCTGGGCTGAGAGGCTCGCGATACTCAACTTAGATTTGCCCTCGATGGACAATTCTTTCCTTGAGCTTAAGGTATGGATGTGTACCATGCAGGTTCTTCTCGATCATGTTGGTACAGGCTTCCTCGTTATTGCAGCCAGTGGCTCATTTCGATCGACATTCAGGTCGTTCCCACGCATACGTCGAAGAATTGCTTGACCACTGTTCTTTCTGAGATGGATCGTACGCCGCGGTGCTTCTTTGTATGTCCTATTCCTCCTGCCAGTATTCTCTAACATAAGTCCCCAGTCCGTAGCCACATTAGTGCCCTTTTAATCCAAGTGCCCCAGTGGCGGGCGTAGACGATAAATCTGTGTCCAATAGCGCTATCCCAACCCTCGATACCACTGGCTCCATGTCGTCTCCTGGCAGCGATGATTCTCGGTTTACCCCCGGTGTGTCCACAGATCTATTTTCCCGAGATGTCCTCAGTGCTCAGTGTGCACAGACGGTCCCCCGACTTCTTCGCAAAGCCAATCCGTGGAACGGCGAATGCAAGGACGAGGCGTCGAACAGCAGAGATGTCGAGTCCCGGCGTATATACTGGGTCGGAATACATACAGTATCTATTCGTGGTAACTGTATTGCTCATGGCAGCTACATTCCTGGATCTGAGATGTTGCAGGATACACATTGCAAGAATATTTTTCTGGTATAATACGGATCCGCTCGGCAAGAGTTTGATCGACCATCACTGCTGCTTGAGCCACTGATCCTGCAAACCTGCTCACTCACGATCGGCAATCGCGCAATGAGTACAATTCCTACCGTGAATTTTGTTGGACCAACATCCCTCTTTCCTTCAAAGGCCGCTGAAAAGCGCAGGAAACGGCATGAACGAAAACAAAAGAAGCTCGAGGAGAAGCCGCGCAATCGCGTCCATGGGGGAGCCTCAAAACCGCAGAAACAGAAATCTGCGGGACCCCTTCGAATGCTCAAGAACACCGCTTACGAGGCACTCACCGCGTTACCTGATCGCCATTTCGAATGGCCACAGGGTTCGCTCAGCCTTCTGCGCGAAAAGCGGGAGCACCGAGTTTTAAACGATCTAGTAGACTTGGGTATGTACCTCTTCAGACCGTCTCCGACTCATTCATGACTCCATCTAGGCAAATCCCATCTCCCCTACGCTGTTGTAACCATTTTACGCAACCACCTTCCACAAAAGGTTCTCTCGAGGGGCTCGCTCACGGTAAGTGTAGGTTGTGCGACCATCCCCTGGTTCAAATTCACTCGCTCACTGATCTACAGTTCCTCCACGATGTCATCGTCAGCCGAGGAGGCATTGAGCAACTTGTGACCAAAATCAAAGCCCACAATACCGTCGGGCGAAAGTTCACAAAATCTAATTTTTCTTTGCGGCCTTGGGCATCCTGGCACAAGACGGATCGACCGAAGCTATTCTGGCGTTTGTTAATATTCTGACAGAAACCATCGTTGAAGCTGTATGTAGCAAAGGCCTGCAGTACATTTCGTTCTCCCCAATATTCAATCCCACTGTATTCTGACCCGTGTCAGCATTGAATCGGTTCATAACACCAAGCGAGATCCGAACAGCGCAGGAACATCAGAGGTGTTGATAAACATAGAAGCCTCTTCGGAAAAGCAGTGGGTTCTCTGTCTGCAAATCTCAAACCGTATCTTACTTACTGTTGTTTACAGGGGTCTAAAACGGCGTTACTCGCCCGGAAACGTGCCTGAAAAGGAAAACAGTACGAGATCAGCATTCTAGATATTCGGTTTTACCGTTAACAGATAAATCAGGGTCGCTTCTCATCTCTCCTCCATCTCCAAACTCGGTTGGCTTGAAACGGCGAAAAAGTGTTCATGGCGCAGGTCCAGTGGAACACGGTACATTCATCAACCATCTGACTCGATCATAACCATATGCTCATCTACTTTTAGGACACGAAAGCCTTTCCATCTCTCATAGGCGCAAAAGTTTCAACGGCACTCCATCACAGTCGACAGCAAAGGGTGATCAAGTCGTTCCCTTGATACTTCCCAAAAACGAATCCGATACAACAAAGCCTTCGGAAGAGACGCGAGTCGTGGCGGAAGAGACGGGGTCGTGGCAGAGCCTTGCAAGGAGAACGAGACTGAAGACGTGAACGGTGAATGTGCACAGCTTCTTGTACGCTACATCCAAACTAAAGATCATGCAGCCGCAAAAATAATCCTGACCGCTCCCGTGGAGGTTAAAGATGTCCTAACCGCTCCCGCGGAGGTTAAAGCTAGCGGTAAATCCAGTGTTCTGTATTGCTATTTATTGTACTGATATTTTTTTTCGTCCTTAGACGAGGAAGCAGCAGCAGTGCCCTCCGAGACGCCGGCGGATCTAGGTGTGGATCCAAGTGTGGATAACACCGAAGATTGTGGTATGCTTTATTTGAAATTTCCCTGTCTGTTCATAATCGTTTGTATCGCAGAACCGGAAGAACCTGAAGAAGACGATGTCATGCAACTTCCGGATCGAAGTCGTTGGATACAAAACTCCATCATTATCGCAGCGTCGAACCCTACCTTTGCTACACAGCTTCCCCCAATTCCCCGTGAAGGCTGGACGATGGCGCTCGGTACCCCAACCGTCCGAGATCCCCTAGAAACCTGTGGGGACGCGGCGCTGCATGTCGCCCTCACTGAGCTTGTCATGGCGCAGTTGAAAGATATTCATGACGGAGACATGATTCGGAAGGTAAGCCCTTGTCAATTTGACAGACTCTTTTCAGCTGATGGATTTTTCGTAGGCCATTTTGGGCCCTGTCAAATTCGATGTTTTTGCATTTTCTTCATGCTGCAAGTTGCTTCAAGTACGACACATCGCACCCTACCCCCAAGTTTCCTGGCAACGCATTCGAGGTTTTCGCCGGGGCGCTGGCACTATTTGTCTCCTTCATCTCTCTGAAGGATTGGGTTGGGGTCGACTTCGACCCATTTATTCGGGCAGCAGTGCGGGCATGCAAAGAATTCAACTCGTAAGCTGCTATTGTGGTATTCAGTGACTGGGATTAATTTGTAAATAGTGCGCCACCACCGGACCCTTCCTCCCGGGGCGACAAGCGCAAATCAGCGGGGGAGAATGACCCGGGCTCCAAGAAGCAAAAGGGAATTTCCCGAGGGGTACTGCTAGATGCCTCCGACTACAACACGACCGTACAGCTCGACCTCGTAGAGCCGGTACCTGCTGTAGAGGTAAGACTTGTGAAGTGGCATTATTCATGTGTTCACGCTGTTTTATAGCCTACATCCACCCTCTCCTTCCCGCCCCTGAGTCCCGGAACAGTGGAGGTAGATAAATCGTCCCCTTTCACCCCGCCATGTCTCTCTAATTTCTATTGTTGCAGCTGTGTCCAGCTTCAACTCAGTATACTTTCGCGTATCCGGAGGACGTGCAGGGGAGTACTCAAAACGATACCCCGCCACAATGGCCGCAGGGCGAACGTTTTACATCAGGGTTCGACCCACTTGACTGGTTTTTCCGGGCGTAGTGGCTGGTAGCTGGTGGTTGAGCCTTAAATTTAGAGATATTTTTTATAAATCGATTGTACGCGAGTTGGACTGTACAAGACCAGTTGTGATACATTTAGTAATGGAATTGCGACAAGCTACATGCATATGCGAGCTAGTGTCTTCATTCCAATGTAAAATCTGCAAATCTATGGACACTTCATGCGAGTACAGCAGCAAATACAGACTCCGTCGGTCGACCCGACAGTCTTAAGTCTGAACCTCTCTACGACGCCCCGGGGTAATGGGCCTTTCGGAGACGGCGGCGAGGGTGTCAGCAGTGGGAACGCGCCGAAGGCAACGGCCTGGGGGAGATCAGTTGCACATCGATCCACATTGAACTAGGAAACTCATCTCATCTGTGGTCTAACTTGACAGAGGTCATTTTCAAGTCCGGCAATATCGTCCGGCGATACGGAGGGCAAGCACATAGACTTGACGAGGTCGTGAGTGTACCCGTCGCACGACTCAGTGCGGACTATCGATCTTGTTGAGGAGATGCATTCAGCGAAGATCGTAGCCGTGACAATATGTGCAGCGTGCAGTCGAAAAGAAGCTAAGGAGAGCCGTCGTGCATTAGCGTGGAGCTGCAGCAGAGCATCGCGGGAACGCACAAAGCCTGGTTCCATGGTACATAATTTGTACTAGCCATCGAATTTCGCAAGGTACGGTGGCTCAGCACGCGCGACTCCGTGCGCCAAGACAGAAAGATGAAAGGTCAGAACTCACCGTCACCGCGGAGACACCTGGAAGAGTGGCTACTGCGCTTGAGATGCGCCTCCCGCATGCGAGTCAAAATCACAAAGGTGCCAGTGTTGTCATCGGCGTCGGTCGGACTTGAACTAAAGAATTTATGTTCGCTGCGACTATGCTGGTATCAGGACCGAAGGAAGGTATGGACTGCTGATCATCGAAAGTCGCTGGTCGCAAGCAGCGTCGGCGAGCAAAATGCCACGCCAGCCGAGGTCTGTTCCCAAAACGGACGATCTAGATGTATCGGCCTTATTCGGCCGAACACAAGATTTTTGGGTTGTGATTTGCTCGACAATTACACCCACTGCAAGGCTGTTATCCGAACGATTCATTTTGCCATAAGATATCCACGGGATCGGCTGTTGCAAGTCTCACTGTTTTTATTCCAACTTGAACTCTGTTTGACTCACATCCCGGACTGCTAATGTCATTCAAGCTTGACATGAATACAAAATAAAATGGTACGGAGAGACGCATGGTTGAAAATCCGGCTTTGATCATAGGAAAGAATGTTTCATGTATGGAAGATTTTTTCTTATTGCGGCGTCTGCTCCCACATGAGTTAGGAAACTGAACACATAATTCCAACACTCCTTACCAAGGTCAATTCAGACGTCGTCAGCACAGTCAATGTCCTCGTGAGCCAGCTTGCGATCCCCCCATTCGTCCTCGATGCTCCAGGCTGAAATTCTGATGTCGTCAATCCCAATGCGCTTTTTAATGCGGAGCGTCCCGTCCTCCTTGACCGCGGAAATCCTGGCCGAGTCAGCCTTGAGGATGACTGTATCGCCTTCCTGAATTTCAGCGCAGGGACGCATGTGCTCCAGGGCGACAATGAACTTGACGTCGTCCTCGTCGAAGCGTACTTCGTATTCATCCTCGATGCGGCGCTGGACGACTGCGGACTGGTAGTAGCAGGTCTCGGGCCACAGTGCAAATACTCGCGTGCCCAGTATGAGCCCCACTGACGATCTTCCCGGCCCTGGTTTCTCTTTGGGAGCTGAAACCGGGAAGAAGCAGCAACATCAGCGAACACAGGACAGTAAGGTTGAAATTCTTACCTTCGTTCGGGAGGGATATGATTTCTCCCATCTTAAATAGTCTCAGCCTCTTGGGGTCCCTGCCTCGCAGTTCGGCTCGCCGCCAAAACGTCTGAAGAGCCCACTTGGTCCCTATGAAATTTTCCTCGGGTTCCCAACTGTACATCAACAGAAGATCAGCGATGGCTTGAAAAGCCGGTGGAACCGCACTTGGGATCAGGGTAGTCTGCCCACTATTAGACGTTCTCAGGTCAGATGAAGAGCAGCTACTGCACATCTGACTCACCTCTGTGAGAAAGGTCTTCGAGACGGCCGGTCAGAACGGTGGTTGCGTTGATTAATGGACGTGCATACCCAGCCTTTCTTGGGGTTATTCCGAGTTCCTACGTTGATAATCTTTGCCTCCAGGACTCGTTCTGCGACACGAAATTCAGTCCATGCTCGGAACCCTCGCTTGGTTCTGCTTACTGACGTAAAATTCTTCCTGGTAAGCCATTTCAGGACGAGCTTCGATGGTGGGTTTTGTCGTATTGAGGGTAGCCAAAAGGACAAGATTGAAAGACCGCTGGGTTGGAGTGTTCGCGGGAGTCAAGGGCGAATGAAGAAAGCGGAACCGCAGCTGACGAGCGACCACATGAACAATTTCCCACCGTTCTGCCGACATTGATCCTGAATTCTTCTCACGGTTCAACCCCGCAGTTTATTGATAGCGTGCATTGTGCCTCCGCAAGTAAGTCCAGAGCTAAAAAACCGGACGTTTTATCCTGGATTCAGAGTCAGGTTAGCACCGTCGCTGAATTAATAGTCTGAACTTCTTGTACCTTCTCGCAAGCGGCGTGAAGCATCTCGAACTCCTGGTCGGGGAGCAGAGCAGGATACTCGATTACGGATCTTCTTGGATTGTTATGCAGGCATTTAACACGGTGAGCTGTATGCAACCGTGCACGATCGAAGCCGAGGAAGCATTATGTTCCCGTGGACGGGCAAAAATTTCGCAGCTCATTTCAATCAAGAGTCCTATGAAACTCCGCAAACGCTTGCCGCCTCTTCGAGAAGCCTAACCAGGGTTTGATTTTCGCCGGCAGGCTTTGCGGATGCGCCAAAGACCTGCGGGGCTTCCCTCTAATTCCCGCCATTATATCACAATCGCCGACGCCAGGATCTTTGTTGCTCGACCGTTCGTACTATCAGCAGCGGGAATCAAGATTTCGGCCGTAGAGTGGGTTAACCAGCATCCCAGTCCTATAAATTCCCCGAACAACTGCCGGACGTCCCCAGACAACCAGTAGTTGACTCTATCCGGCATGCGCTTCACACAACCCTTTGCCACCTTGCTCGTTTCTATTCTCACTGCGGTCTCCGCAACCCCGGTGCACGATTGGAAGGATACCGTTGACTGGGATGGAGAGGTTCTCGATGCGTTTGCCATTGGGACTCCCAAATCACCCAACGTTCCCCGAACTACTCTCATGGTGAGCTTGCTTCGTGCATCATCTTCCCGCTCCTAATATTGAATTTCAGCCGCACACCGCTGGGGGCGTCTACATCTGCATCGACATCAACTTTACCGGTACCTGCGGCTTGGCAGTTCAACCACTCGGCCAGTGCATCTCCCTTGATGCCCCCTGGTACCGTACGATCTCCAGCTTCGGGCCCGATCCCGGCACGCTTTGCTATGATAAGTGCCTCTGCTTAAATTTTGCGCCGGCGAACGACACTGACAGTTCTTGTCGGCTGAAATAGCGTACAGCGAAGGCAACTGTAACGAGGGACAATAGGAGTTTACCTACCCCGAGGACGCGACCGGAGGACTTGGCACCAGCAACCCAGGAACGATCGGATTGGTTAGCCTCATCAATCGTTATTCTGGTGTGCTAACGGTCGGCGACCAGATCACCAACTTTATGTGCTATCAATATTGAATCGAGCACGCAACAGTATGTACGGAAATCCCTCCCAAAATCCAGTCATACCGCAACGTTCAAGCAGCGAATAAGATATTTAAGACCACAATATACGCTATTCCTTAAAATCGGTTATGAATCCATGGTCAGAGACACGCGAGTCGCGGATACTAGTATCAATGACGGTCATGTGACCGCGACTTATTTGGCAGTGTTTCAATTCTTTCTCCGCTACGTCAGTCACCACATTCCACTGGCAGACATGCCCAAGCAACCACGAAACCCGCCTGGTCATCCCGTTAAAGGCTACCCCCTCCGTCTGTACAAGGCCTCTAGACGCTCGTTGGAAAGCTGGGCGAATCATTACGGATTCAAACACCTTGCGGATGAGTTGCCACGCAATGAAAGAGCTGCCTTTTATAGGGCCCGGCTGGAAGAAATACAACACCAAGGAAAGGGTCCGTTCTACGGTCAACCCATGAAACGCCTCGCTATGTCCGAGTCTGATTGGCCCAATCGCAAATATCGGGCGGGGGCAAGAGGTACGTGCTTGCGACGCTCATAGTTGACTGCTATATACATGCAGCATGCACACAGAGATCTACGAGCCCAAGTTGCGGAAGGGGCGTAAGAAAAAGACTGAGAAGCGCTCCTCTGGTAGGTCTCGCCGTTAATTTTAGTATCTCCGAGCTGAAAGTCTATCTGCTCAGCTTCGATCGAGGACTTGAAATGCGCAGAAGGCGGGGGGCCATGAGATTGGAATTCACAATCCATTATGGGTGCGCAAAATCCCCTTAACAAGTCTTTCGACGGCTTAACTTGCAGACACAGGGACAGGTCGGGAAACCTACATACTTTTTTTCACACGATTTCCCTTGTCGGCGAGAACGGACTCTTATACGCTCTGAAACAGCAGTAGTAACAGTCTCCTACGATAATCAAACGACCTTGGAACTCGGTGAATGAGAGCGTACATCGTGCACGTTTAATTTGAACCTGGCGCCATCTAATGGCAACACAAATCTCACAGGAAGTAGCGTGACGAAGGAATATTCGTGGAGAACCAAACGAACAGCGTGCTGGCAAAATCAAGGGGGAATTAATTGCATGTTCCTCGAAGGCTTCCTTATGCGATATCGAAGAACATCGGTCAGAACTAGCAACGGTCGGCCTGAATGAATCGCCGACAGGATTGGCGCACACGGAAGTCTCGGGAAGAGTGCAGCAGGAAAGAGAGCAGCGTGTTTTGTATAGCGGTTATCGGGGTCGACAGAAATGCCTAGAGTCGAAGTACAGGGCAGGCCAAGCGAAGCGGCACCTTGATCACCGCGCACTAGGTTGCCCAAGATGAATCCGCAATTGTTGGGCGATTGCTGCGATTGCCAGCTTTCAGTCAAGGAAGCAAGAACTTGAAGAAGGAAGCTCACATACATCGGGAAGATCCGGCGGACAGCCGGCGGATCAAACTTTGGTGGAGACGATCAGTTGCGATAGCACCACCTGGTCCACCACGACTTGAAGCTCGTCTCAATCTGCACTTGCTCTGCGCAGTAATGGATGCTACCCCACCACCGAGCACAAATGCTCCGTCTGGCGCACCGGAGGCGCCTCCGGTCTACTCGGCCCCCGGCACCAAGCCGCTCGTCAGTATCCCGCAGATCAAGAACCACCTCGCGCTCCTGCATGCGTTCGCCGAACTGAAGCTTAAAGTGGAAGATATGGCTGAGCTCGGGATATCTCACCTTCCGTCCGACCAGGAGCCCCGATGGGCGTGGTTCATTGGGCTTTCCGTCGAGAGGTCAGATATGTTGCAGCTGCTCCGGATTTGGGCTTCTGACCCTGCTCGAACAGATTCGAGAAATGGTGCAAGGCACTACAGCCGTCACACTCCGATAAGGCTTTGGCGACCCTGTTGCCACCAGTGGATGTGCTTATGGTTCGTATGCTCATTCGCAATGGGGCGCAGTGCATATTTACCTCTTCAGGTGTGGCACGCGTATCTTCTGAACCCACGGTTGGTGCTGCGCCTGTGGCCTTCCACTCCAACTATCACCAATTGACGTATCTATCCAGATGGTACGCAGAGGACGGAGACCGCGTCGAAGCACTCAAAGGGCTCCAGTGCGCCGGTGACGCATTGGCCACATCACTGGCATGCTTATCCTGCCCAGAATGTACACATTTCTGATACGACACAGGGCAGCGAACTGGGAGAACTGCTCGCCTCTGAGCCCACGAAGAAGCGCATTGATAACTGGGTCAAAATGACAGCCACACCCTTCGATCCGTTCGAAGCCGCCCCGCAGATGGTGACCAGGCAGATCGCATGCCCGAAGTGCCGTTCCGTGGTATGCGCCCGTCCGTGCCCTTTCATTCTTTGCCTTTTCCTTCTGGTCGTCTGATTGTGTCTCCAGCCTACATGACCGAATCAGGCACGGGATACTTACAGCAAGGTTTCGCGGTCCGATGTGTTAGCGAAGAATGCTCCTTCGAGATTACGAAGGATACATTAGCGCTGCGAAAATTGGCAAGCGACCTGACCAGGCAAGACGACATGGGCGGACCTGTGGACGGGCTTGCGTGAGTACCCTTGGATTCTTCCCTAATCCTGTTGATCCTGTCTTTTATTCAGCAGCACTGTCCATAGTCTTGACCGGAAGCGTGGGCGCATGGTTGAAACTGCGATGTTGACCTGTTTTTCGCTGCAGCCCGAAACTTTGCCTTCAGATGTGGCCTCTATTGGTCCTGATTTCGTTATGGAACGGGGAGACTATAAGCTGGACAAACTGAGAGCCATACTGGCCATGGAGATGAAAGGATCGCACAACGGGCTGTTCGTGTTTGGTTTCTCATTGATTTTGTATGTCCTCACAGCAATGTCTCTAGGATCGGTAGGATCATGAGCGCTTACGTTGACGACAAGCTGTTTTCAGTAGACCTTGTCGGGGCCGTGAGTTTATCTTTCCGCGCGTTACTAATATGAATAGCTGACCGCTCTGCCAGGTTTTGCGTCAAGGCTCATTCGTGAACAAGATGTACGGTCTGCAGTGGACGCAGTCGGGTTTTTTCGACCGTGCTGAGGATGAAGTTGTGCTTCAGCACGCCATCGCAAGATATCACGCGTACGCCCTATACTCTGTCTACCTCCATCTATCTTATCTACAACGGAGTTAGCTTCCTCGGCCTGATGTCCTCATCGCCAGCGGCTTTCTTCGTGCCGACTCTGGACATCGACTTGGCATGGCATACCCACCAGCTCATGGCCACCAAGGTACGTGTTTTTGCCCATCCCGAGCCACAATTCACTCATAGTGTGTTACTACCAGTACTCCAAAGATACCGTTGACCGCGTCGGAAGATTCATCGACCACGATGACAAGGTGGAAGAATCGTACCTCGCGTCCTCCTTCGACACTACTTGCCGCGCGTGGAAGAAACGGTACGGCGTGCAATACACGCACTGCGGGTGTGCCCTCCCGGGCGAGACGATCGGGGAGAAGCCCGCGGGCCTGGTGAGCAGCACTGGCAACCCCTCGTACCTAATCCCCCTGACCTGACTGATCTCAAGGGCACTAGCCGGCGGCGCGAGAAGATTGTGGAACGCAACGTCGAGCGCGGGGACCCGACGTGCACGGTGCAGCACGACCCCGCGTCCCTCATCCCTGTCCCGATGTACTACAAGTCTGTCACGGCGGGGCCCGCGATATACCAGGGGGATATCGTCAATGGCGTGGGAAGTGCGGCGTGCGGTTCAGGTACGTTGATGGGCGGTCGTGAGCTTTCCTCTGCTGATTTATATTAATAAGGCTGTGGCGGAGGATGCGGGGGAGGTGGTTGCGGTGGAGGGTGCGGTGGAGGGATTTAAGTTCTATCTCTGCCTCCTCTTCACCGTCCTTGCCTTCCGTTACGGTCCCCGGATTCAATGATGTTATTTTTCTGACGGTGAATGCCGAGTTGAGTGATATCAGTATGCCCCTGGCTATTTCCTTGCAGCCCGGAACCACCGGGAAAGCTTTCATTAGACCGAACGTGGCTTTTGGCCTCCGACAGGTCAGGTCCGAGCCAGTGTCCCGAACGGCAGTCTGAAACGCCGAGGAATTAGCAGGTTCCAATTGATTTACTTCAACTTTGGTGTATCTATATTAGGCACCAGGTCGTATAAATGGCAGGCGGCACTCATCTAGCCCCAGCTCCTCTCTTCAACATGCTCGCCTCCCAGTCCCTTGTTATTGCCAGCTTCATTACCCTCGCTAGCGCCCACTTCCAACTGCAATTCCCTCTGCCTCGAGGCCCGTTCGTGGAAGCCAAAGAACCTACCTTTTGCGGTATGCTGCCGTGCTGGTGCAACATCACAGCTTATGTCTGCATCCTAGACGGTTACGATAATGAGACGACTAACAAGACCGTCTTCCCTCTTACTGGGGGATTTTTCAGCTTGAACTCGGAGCATACCAGTTGGACTGGTGCGTTCCACCATTTCACTAGGATTAAATATGCAACTCAATTCGTGCTAGCCGCTGTCTTCCTCTCAACGAAAGCCAACACCACCTCCTTCAACGATTTTCAAAATGTCGTGCCTTTCTTTAAGCTGTCGGGCGAGGGCCTGTTCTGTCTTCCCCTCGACTTCTCGAAAACGAACGCTACCGGCCTTACGGACGGACAGAACGTGACCATCGAGGTAGGATCGCCTCTGCTCAGTTAAATCTTCCCCTTCACTGATGGTCTACCGAGATCGTATATGATGGCGGAGACGGGTCTTTGTTCCAGGTGAGTCTCTTGCCGTTTTGTACATATATATCCTTATTGAAGCCGCATCTTTAAGTGCGCCGACTTGACGCTGTCCAGCACCGCCAAAATTGGCAGCAATATCGCCTGCCAGAATGGTTCGTCCTCTGCCGCCCCTTCCGCTACCAGTCCTGGGGTGCCAGGATCGAGCTCGATCTCGAACTCGACCACATCCCCCTCCTCCGCGCTTGCTCTCCGCTACCCCGGCGGTTATTTCGGGTTACTCTCGGGTTTAGTTGGTGTTGTTACCATCTGTGTTTGAGGACGTTCGGCGGGCTTCAATAGCTCTATCATCAATAAATATCCTGTAACCCCGTCTCGAAGTTGGTCATATCGCGGATCTGCTAACCTCATAAGCGGAGGTCATGGCCGAATTGGTCTGAATTTCACGGCGCCAGAAACTGGTTCAAGTGGTTACATCATATAAGAGTTCGTCCTACGAAATGATTTGAAAACTGGTCACCCCGCACCGTTAGTACTTTTATCACTCGTAGGCAGGCACCCGCTATTTGAAACAGAGGTACCATTTTGAACTCGTGGTCGGAAGAAGTTAGTTGAAAGGCACACCGAACTCAGTTATCGAGCACGCAAATCGAGCATAGGTCAGGTTAAAGCCTGGACCTGGAATGACTCATGAATCCAGCTCACCCTCGCTCGAGTCGGCGTAAGTGATTTCTCCCTTAATGTTTGAAGCTATTTTAAATGTGCACCTGCAGTGTTCAAGGTCCGTATTTGTGCCTGGAACTAATCGTAAGCTAGAAGCGGCTTCCACGCGGCAAACATGAATCCGGTGCAAAGCAGAGTCTTCCCCGCATTCATTCTTGGCGGCGGCGGCGGTCTCCCAAGGCGCGTCGTTGGAGTTAAACATCCGTTGCGTGCCTCATAAAAAGTATTCCATGTGAAATATGGAGCCAGATGGCTCGTCGCTAAATATGGGGGCCCGAATTTCACCAAAGCGTGTGGTAACCCATAACCCAATTGGGACATCGTGATGTCATGGTGATTGATCGCCAACCACAATGATTCCCACCACTCTTCAAATTTGCCACCCACTTCCAGCGGCTTTGCCGCACGTAGCTCAAGGTACTGGGTCTCTCGTCGGCCGCCGTCTCTCTGACCCTACCGTATAAGTACCTTCAAGATCTGGCAACGTTTGTCTACCACACAGTCTGGGGCTGGCAGTGGGGCAACCTTCAAAACACCTGAGACGCTGACAACAGGAATGGCAACGCAAGCTTTATCTTTCTTCCAAATCTCCACCTCTGCGTGCGCCCGCATCGCGGCAAGCGACATAATTTCAAGCAAGCCACGTTTCGGTAACCACCCTCTTTCTATAAAAGAGGGACGATTCGTTCCCTTTCTTCAGCCAATTCCTTTCTTTCGCTCTGTCAGATACTGCGTAGTAAGTAAACTGCACCTCTTCTAACATCATCTTTAACCAGTCGTCCAGTCTTTTTTTCTTCTTCTTCGCCCACCGCACCTTCTACATTTCCACCACCAAACGCGTTTGTTCTGTTCAAAACCTCGCTTTTTTTTACATCCACAATGTACTCCAAGTCCATCGTCACTTCCCTCGCGGTCCTCGCCATTGCGGCTCCTACTTTCGCCGCCCCCCTTCCGGCACCCGCTCCGGCCCCAGACCAGTTCGCTGAACTCGAGGCGCGCGCGGGTCTCCCCGTAGGCGCTCTTAGCTCCATAGGCAAAGCCCTCGGAGGCGGGTTGCTTTCTGGCGGCGCGGTTGCTGGGCTCGAGGGGCTCCTCGACCACTTTGGCGGCGGCGATGCCCCTGCTGCGTGAGTCCTTCATTATCCCATCCGTTCTACGATCTGACATGCGCTTCTTATGCCAGCCGTGAACTCGAGGCGCGCGCCGGTCTCCCCGCAGGCGCTCTTAGCTCAATAGGCAAAGCCCTGGGCGGAGGTTTACTTTCTGGCGGCGCGGTTGCTGGGCTTGAGGGCCTCCTTGACCACTTCGGTGGCGGCGATGCCCCTGCTGCGTGAGTTGGTCATCGTGTCATGCCGCCCTATTGCCTAACGCTTCTGCTGTAGCCGCGATCTCGACGCCCGCGGCGGATTAGGCTCCCTTCTGGGCAAACTCATCGGGGCTGGTGAAGATACCCTCGGGAACGTCATCAAGAACGGCGTGATCGGCGGTGTGGCCAGCGGTGCAGCTGTTTCCGGCGTTGACGGTTCGCATCCATTCTCAATGCTATTCTTCCCATCTGACAAAGATGAGCAGCCATTGCTGGCCAAAATAACAAGCGTGCCAGTGTCCCCGTAGCAGTTGTCGGCGACGCGGCCAAGGCGGCCGAGAAGGGTATCGGCAGCGTCATCGCTGGTGGGCTTGCCGGAGGCATTGGGTCTGCCTTGGGAGGACTTGGAATTGGTGCCCTTGGGGACAAGATCTTTGGGTATATTCTCTCCTTATCATCCATTGACATTTCGCTGAAGCACCCTGCAGCACTCGCTCCATCGAAGACCTCAGCGACGAGGAGGTCAACACCCTCCTCGAGTACGTCAACCAGGTACAGAACGGCGCCCCCGCGCAGCGCCGTGCATCCATCCCCACCGCAGTCGTCGGTGACGCGGCCAAGGCGGCCGAGAAGGGTATCGGCAGCGTCATCGCTGGAGGTCTCGCCGGAGGCATTGGGTCTGCGTTGGGGGGGCTCGGAATCGATGCCCTCGGGGACAAGATCTTTGGGTCTGTTGTCTTGTTCTCCTTCAATGGATTCCCGCTGACGAATGCTGCAGTACCCGCTCCATCGAGGATCTCAGTGACGACGAGGTCAACACGCTCCTCGAGTACGTGAACCAGGTGCAGAACAGCAAGCGCGCCCTGGGCTCTGTCGGCAAAGGCGTTGCTGGGCTCCTTGCTGGCCTTGCTGCAACTCAGGGTGCGGAGTCCGCCATCGACGCGGTCAAGGGTGCCTTCGAGCGTGAAGTCAGCTTCAACGATCTCGACTGAGCCACTCGCGATGTCATGTGTAGTGTACAATTGAATTAATAATATTAATATGTGGACAGAAATGATCGATTCGAAAATTAAAATTTGCGTTACTTTACTTTGCGAATCTTTCAGAATGCTGGAACTATTCGCTGGAGAATGCAATTCAGAGTTGCGTCTGCGAAGAGGGCGCGTGGCCCGTGGGAGATCATAACACGCGGTTCGCATCACTGATCCAGTCCCAATATGGAGCCGCCCTGAACCGCCACCTTCTTCGCGAGGAACGTCAAAAAGCGGCACTGCGGGAGTCGCTCCTGGAACGTCGGGTAAATCATGATGCCGTCTGCCTCCCTAAATTCCTTCATCAGTTCGGAATTTTATGTGGGGCGGGCAAGGTACGAACTATATCAATTCCTCTGGGCGAAGATTATTCCACCCCTCGATTGGTAGATCATTGTAAATATGTGGGGCCGCGTTTGAAGCTCGGATTCGTCAATGTATATTCGGGCGCACCCTCCTTTCAATTTGCCCTCTCTCAATATGCATTGGCACATAGAAAGATAAACGTCTAGCAAAAATTTCAACATTATGTTCCCTCGACCTTACCCCGGGTTTACACGTTCACTGATCCAGAATGGATTATCGATGAATTTATTTCCGGTCTCGAGTGGAGTTGTATGTGCATGTGTTTGCAGCGCGTCCATCACCTGACTGATGCCACTTGCTCCCTACGCTCATGAGCAACGAGTCATGAGATTCGAGCTCCTGCTCTTTCCCTCTCGTACAAATCTTGTGGATGGTTTACCTCAACTTCACCTTCTTTCGAGCGCGAATCGTGAACCGTGATGATGTCATCAGGAAGTTACGCTTATGCAGGCTTCGCGACGATCCTTAAACCTTCCTGTCCGCCTTTCCCGTCCGTAAGGGGTGTTTCACTCGCGTTCTGCAGGTACGTCTTCCTAAAATTGCTCACCACGCGCTGCGCGCACTTGGACTCAGACGATTATTCAGAGCAGCTTGTACATGTGGGCAAGATCTGGAATTGGATTTACTACGCCAGCGTATATTTCGTCACAAGTAGGACTCCTCGAAGTACAGGGTTTTTTCTCGTGCTCACTGCAGCTATGCTCGAACTATCGGACGAATGGTCAACTTTTGTCACGTCAGCAGCCTCCGAGCGTACCTGGATTCCGCATTTCACTGGACGCTCGCTCGTATTCGAAGATGCGCGGTTCTCCGGCTGTAAAGAAGTGTATCAGCACCAGGACTCCTACTAACTTGGTGTGTCACATTCGGAATCGATTCGGCTGACTTGAATGCGATATTTCATTGCCGGACGCCCGTATTCGAGAATGCATCCATCTTTGGCTGTACCTGGTCAGCGGTGGAAACAGGAGCGTATTGGGAGGGCTCACCTGCGAAATCAAAACCGTCTTGGACAGCATATGCCTCGACTCCTTTCTTCCTCAGCACACTGCTTGCTACCACAGCGCTATGACCGCTGTACGAATTAATCACAACAATCCTTCCAAACAACTTGGGTCCGAATTCTGGGTCATCGGCGCACAGACGATGGTCAAATTCAAGCCACTGGCGGCGAAGAACCGGTGGACTCGTGAACGGATTAGGTTCATCCCTGCCATGTAGGTCAAAGTTGATCGATCCAGCGATTCGAACAGCATTAAAGTCGGCGGAATCCCGAAGGTCCAGTACCGTCGCGCGATCCGAAGGAGCAGCCGATATTTTTTGACAAGCTTCCTCTCGCGATATCGTCCAACTGCTGCCGTATGGATACTGGTCGACTCCGATTAACTCCTCGTTGACGATCTTCGGGAATAAATTCAGCGGGAGTTTTTCAAAATACTCGCCGATGTACTGGAAGGGCTGATCGCAACAAATGAAGGCACCTGAAGTACGGTGAGCTCACTTCCGTTGGTGAGCGCTTCTGCTTACATTTGATTTTCCCATCTGGCCCCCGTAGCTTATCCAGTGCGCCGTTCGCCTTGGCTTTCTCGAGAAAGTGATAGAGACCGGTCAAAGCCAGACCAGAGCTCGGGCCAACCAAAAGGCCTTGACGACATAGATCAACACTAGCTTGGTAGGAATCCAATGAAGATGCGAATTCCGCCTCATCAATGACGTCCTTCCAAGGGAGATCCATCTCCGCAGGCGGCGGCGCGAGGTCAATTGGGCGCGGCCCAGGTACCTTGTCCCCGGGAGCGGTGAAAACACTGAACCTTTATATTCAGACGTGGTCACGTTGAAGCTAATTGACTCACCCAACGTTGATGATTCTCGGATTTACCGATTTCAGGTATGTTCCGATCCCGGTGATTGTGCCTGTGCTCCTTTCAGTCATTCGCTCATGCGGACCGCGGGGTGACTTGTAAACATACCGGCTGTCCCCAAACCAGCCGCAAAGACGGAAATGTCGGGTAACTGCTTGTATAACTGCGGCCCGGTCCACCGAATGTGCGCCTCGGGATTCTACTTCGAATTGCGGTTAACAATTAGGACTCCTCAGAAATGGCACATACCCGCGCGCTGGTGTATTGCGATGGATTGTAGCATCCCTCCTTAGCCCCATCACTGATGGCGGCGTGTATACCACCGTCAAGATCGTCAGGATTGACTTGGGCTGGACCGCCGAACAAAGACCTAGACATTTGGGTTAGCATTAATATTGATCTAGGAACGAGTCGCGCACGCACAGTTCCAGCCCCTACAGACCTCGCGTATGTAAATTTTCTCATATTTGAAACTCACGACTCACGAAAAACCGGAGAAGTTGCATCTTCGCTTCCGAATTTTTGTTGGAAATGTAAGCCGAAACGTCGCCAAGCCCGTAGATTCGACTGATGATCGCTAAGGATATGGCAGTGTTCCCGGAAGACCACTCGATGATGCGTTTCGTGTGCTCGTTGATTTCCCCGCTTTCAACAGCGCGCAGCAGCATGTTGAGTGCTAAAGGCGGTCAGACATATGTTATGATCGCATTGGACTTTGGAATGACCTGGTAAGGACTTCACGTTGGCAGCGGGCAACAACGTCAGCATTTTGGCGAATATTTCGACTCCATCATTCTGAAAAGGATGGTCTGGTAGCTCCACCAGCTGAAATGTGTCAGTTACCCATTATTCGCCTCCCAGGGGCAAATACTGACCGGAAGAGGAGGGCATTTTTCAGGATCGTAGAAGTCTTTGAGCGCGTTTGTTCCTCGGAAAACGTTCATGTCCTTCGTTCAGGTGCGGTCCGCAGTAACCAAACCACTTGATGTGTCCTCATCTTATATACCTTTGCCGGAATCCACCAGATCTAGAGATCGACCCATTACATTGTCGCATAATTTGCGAACCAAACCAGCCAACACTGAGCCGGGCGGACAATCACGCACCACTCGATACCGATGCGGAACTGCACCCATACCAGGCCAGCCTTTATCTCCAACGAAATAAGCGATGTTTAGATGCAGATGGCTTCGACTCTTTGTACACAAGCTTACAAAGCGAATGCAGGCAGGCTCAGATTGTATTACACGCATTTTGCGGCGTATTAAAGCATTTTTCTCAGTCGCTCTCGCTTGCCCTCAGCAAGCCAGTCGTGACAAGTCATCGAATAAACGACCGCATCCTCTGTCATCCTTCCTGAACCATCGGGGACGAGTACTTCTGGGTACGGAGAGTTCGGCCCTAGGTTGGGTGAGACTTCATAGCATCTACAGAAGCGTGGGACCCTAAATGCAAGTTCACGACATTTCACAAATTTACTGACCGCATGATTCCTTCCCGAGAAAGCCCCGCCTTCTCGGCCGCTTTCTGGCTCTGGACGTTCTCGGGGGGAGTCCGCCAGCCGACTCGGACAAGCCCAAGCCCACCTTCGTTCTGAGGATCGAGCGTATAGCTGAGTAAAAGGTAGCAACCGTGTATGAAAACATGGGTGCCGCGGAATTTGGGAAAGATCTTGATGCCCATGAGTTTCGCGTCGAGCGTCGCCTGCGCCGGATCACATCCCAGACTGCGAGGGGTGAATTAAAATATGAGATGCATGAGAAGAATATCGCACCTCATTAGCCCTGCCAACTCCCCCGATGTGCGGTCCGTGACGGCGAACGTTAGTAGGTTCGCCCGAAGGCGCTGCTTTTCGACATAGATCAAAGTCTCTTCCTTGGACTCTGCTATTGGGTCAAGACGGGGCGTCTGAAAAATGAATGGTAGGAAACAATCACCGAACGGTTTTCCCTTGGGATAGGGATAGAACCAGATGTCTGGATCGCCACTCGGTGGCGTGCAGAATGCGCGAGAAAGAGCATCTGCATGAAGCACGGCTATACGACATGAATAAACTGCTAGGCACCGAATATAATGATATTAACATACGATGAAAGGCTCCACAGTTACCAAAGGTGTGTCGAGCGGCCCCTTAGGAGCTGGCAGCACACTATTGAATCGTACTCTGACATGGGGTCGACTCATGCAAGTTGCCCAGCGCGGGAGACGCGCGAGGCACCATTTCTGGGAGTTTAGGTACGCCATGTAAACAGCGAAGGTAAAGAGGACAAGATCGTTGTGCCGTGCGCTGATGAGCGGGTCTCGAAAACAAAAAGTTTTTTGCACAAATTTATTTTCCGATTCCGGAGGACCGCATTGACATATGCTCCGTTTAATGCTAGAAACCGCGTACTCTGATTGCTAACTACGGTTCGCTGCTGCCAGGCTGGCCGTTGCTCTGCACACGTGTGCCCATAACAAATGCTTCGCCCTCCGCTTGAGCTTCGCGTCGTCTGCCCGATGGAGATCGCGATGCGACATCAGCGCAAGGGCCACAAAGAAGGCAAACGCAGCTAGCGAGGCCAAGATGATGAACGTCGTCCGGAAGCCCGCGTGATAACCCGCGATGACGCGAGAAAGACTTCGGGAGATAGCCCCGAACGCGCGGAGACTGGGTTGTCAATAATCGAGCGCCGAAGCTCCGGGCTAATGTCTAACGTGGAGACATAGGATTCTAGAATGCCGTTGCTGCGGAGGGACGGGTAGGATTAGAAGTCGAAAAAATCGAATGGTAAGCGGCATACACGATAGTCCCGGTAATTGCGAGTCCAATTGTCCCGCCGATATTCCGGGCGAAACTGAGAGTAAGTGAGATCAAGCAGGCACTGCAGCGAAGGGTATTACCTTCGCATGGCGGTTACAACGGCCATATCTTTCCTCTCAAGCGCGCCCTGAACCGCAACCAGCGATCTAACAATGAGGAATAAACACACATTTCAGAGCGATAACCAAGACACACGGTTGAAATGTTTGTCCAACACCGATCCCGGTTAGCAGGGAGTAGCCGATCTGTTGGCCCAGGGAGGAACGTTCATTGAGGGTTGCCATCAGTCCGAGGCCGACGGCCCAAATGGCCCACCCTGCCAAGATCAATTCCTGCGGGAGAGAATCAGTTTTGCGCGTTTCGATAGATCCAAAATTAAAACGTACACGGTAGCGGCCAGTAGCCGTGACAATAAGCCCAGACCCGGTGGACGCGGCAGCTGAAGGAACATAGTACGCCCCGTTAGGATTCACACATGTTCACGAGGACACAAAACTAACTTTGGACCAATGTGAGCGGCAGGACCAGCAGCCCTGATTTAACTGGCGAATAGCCGTACGCCAGCTGATAGAACGTCGGTAAATAAAATACTTGCACCACGGTCAGGAACCCGTTAATGGTCTGGGTTATCCCCGCTCCAATAACGATTCTCTTCTTGAATATGTACACTGCATGTGTGAGTAAGACAGACGGAGCTAGAAATAGAAAGGCTGGCGCTCACTCGGTATGACGGGAAACGCGGGAACTTTCCATTCCCATACAATGAACGCCACGCTGATTGCGCACCCGACGACCAGTGGGGCAACCACATGGGGGCTCTGCCATTGATATGAGCCGCTTGCCCATGTCAGGGATAGCTGGAAACCACGATTCAGCGGCGCAAATACAAGGACAAAAGTTGAACCAACCACTAGGAGCGTGGAGGCAAGTAAGATGAGAAGAGAACCCATGAAGTCGATGCGTTGGAGCTTCCTATTAAATTGGTTAACAACATATTCGTATTATTTGAATCACCATACTGTCTCCAGTCTCCGTCGACTGTTTTCAAGGGCATGAAGAAATATACTGCTATTGCAGACAGGACTGTCAAAGGCAAAGTGAGCCAAAATATCCATCGCCTAATATTTATTAGCCAACTTTAATCGCCAGTACAGCGAACCTTACCAGGTGGAATGTTCTACAAAGAGACCCCCGAGTACAGGTCCACATCCATAAGATATGGCGACAGAGATGCCCTGGAGCCACATAAATTGGGTGCATACGACGTTTGGGGGGAATACAAACCAGAATGCCCTGGTATTTTCCACGCTCGCGAAGAGATACGACGTCGGAAACAATTATTTGGGCGACTGTGGACAAACCGCCTCCGCCGATACCGGAAATCTATTTGCCATCCGTTTGGTGGGGTCAAACCCGAAATAAAAATGTGTGCGTACGGCTCTGAAAACCAGCAGTTGAACGAAGGTCTGCGAGAATCCAGAGGCAATATTCCCACTAAAATATCGCGCGTCAGCAGCAAAAAAATCGCATGAAAGGCTGCACGTACACGAAGAAGATGAACATTAGCGCGAAAAGCACTATTTTGCGGGACCATATGTCGGAGAGGCGGCCGTATAATACCTGGCAAGCGGTACTTGTCCTGTACGTGATGGTATAAGTGCAAGAGAACTCGAAAACCACATGAGGGGGTTACACAAAGAATGCTGCGGCAACCCAGCTGATCTGGCTTCCAGCTCCAAGCTCAGAGCTGATGGTCGGAAGCGCGACCGAGATCATGGTCTCGTCCAGCAAACCGACGGTACCGACCGACGCACATGCCAGAAAGACCTACAGCTAATTAGCAGCGCTCGAATCGCGGTTTGACGCGTCCATCATACCGTGATTATCTTCCGTCTGGGCAAGTAATTCGTCTGGTCTGTCAGTTGGAGGGGCGCAGGCGCGGGGTGCGTATGGGAGGACATGGCACTTGTCTCGACATGGAGATCTCCCGCGGCGGATATATCTCTGCGCGTTGGCGGTGATGGTCCGATCCAGGCGGGGTCCACGGGGGACGACTCCCAGGGGTCCCGTCCTTCGGCCTGCCAGCAACGAAGTAGCCGACTTGGCTTGTAACCGACCCGACTCGTCTCTGTGAAATCTTGGGCTCGCTATGCGGATTATCGGATCTAGGATCTTGCGTTTACAGCAGGCCCGCGCGCGCCGATGCCGCCTAAGCGCATAAGTAGCCGCAGTGAAACCCATCGGGACGCGTACCACTTGCAAATGTCCCCAGATCCTTTCCTCAACGTGTTCTCCGGCGAGCGCGCGCTCCATGACTTTTACCACCCGGACAAGGGTCCACTCATCCCAGTTAGTGCTTACTTGTGGGAAAAAAAAGAGGTATTGACGCGATTTGCAGCTGGTCGAGCTCCCAGAGCGTTTGAATCCGTACAAGAAAGGTGGCTGCCTGTCTGTTAGAGTGTGGTTAGTGCGAACTGACCCTTGACTAGATGGCGTGCAAATATACGCCAAGTTGATGAGCCATGTCCCGGCCACGAACGTCAAGTCGCTTCCCGGTACATACGCGGTCTCATTCCCGTTCCGACAGTTAATGAATGCCATGTAGCGCTGAACATGATCCTTCGCGGGCAGGAAAAGGGCAAAATAACGGACGATACCCACACCCTCGTCGAGTACTCGTCTGGAAGCACTGTGATATCCATGGGCATCCTCGCGAACATCTACGGCATCCAGAACACCAAGGCCTACCTCTCGAACAAGACTAGTCCCACAAAACTCGACCTCTTGCGCTTCTTTGTGGGTTTACTTCGTCTATGTAGCTACCAAGGCTGACCACTCGCCAGGGATTGGATTTGTGGGTCTAAAAAATGTTCAGCCCGGGGTTGAGACCTAACGCATCGTAGAACGCTATTTCCCGGGCACGGGCAGCCCGAGCCCCTGGACCCCAACGGGGGAATCTTCGCGGCGACGCAGGACGGCGCGCAGGAGGGGCACTACAATCCAGATCAATACTCCAACCCAGAGGTAAACCGACCGCTCGGTAGTCGTTTCCGGGCCGGAACTCATGTATTCTTCAGAACTACGAGTCCCACATGCGCTGGACTGGCCCGCAAATCTTCAAACAGCTCCCCGGCCTCTCCGTGTTCGCCGCGTCCATCGGGACGTCAGGTAAGCCTGCGGCGCATACCCCCGATTGTTGTCTTACCTGGGTTCGCGCTCCAGGCACCATGACGGGGACGGGCCTGTACCTCAAGTCGGTCAAACCGTCTGTGGCGCGCGTCGGGTGGGTCGCCTGTTTTGCCTTCATCCCGATCTAACGGCGTCTCACAGTGTCTGTACGACGCCGGGCGACCGCGTCCCGGGCCCGCGCATGTTCAGCCTCCTCGCGCCGGTCGAGTTTCCCTGGCGCGAGGCGGTGGACTGCATCGAGGAGGTCGGCCCGTTCGAGTCATACGAGAAGAGCCTCGCTCTCTGCCGCAACGGGCTGCTCGTGGGGCCCTCCTCCGGCCTCGCGCTCCTCGGCCTCTTCAAATTCCTCGACAAGAAGAAGGCGGCGGGCGAGCTCGACACGCTGCGGAACGGCGACGGGAACATCCCGTGTACGTCTTTCTTGTGCTCGTGATGCCCAGTGGCTAACACGAACCGCCTGCAGGCGTCTTCATCTGCTGCGACCAGCCGTTCCAGTACATCTCCGATATTTCGAGAAGCTCGGCCCCTCGTACTTCCTCCCCATCCGCAACTCAGACTCATCGGCGTGGACCCGTACAAGTGCGTATATATATGCCCTACACCTTGACAAACGCTGACCCCGCACCAGCTACAACGTCGACTGGGAGATCACGCCCGCGACTGCACACGAGATGCTCGCCTCACCTGCCGCCCCCGCCTCCCCGCCCGCGGTCCTCGACCTGCGCGACGCCGCGGACTTCGTGGCCGGGCACCTCCCGGGCGCGCTGAACCTCCCCATCGGCGCGCACGCGGCGCCGAACCCGTACAAGGACCCAAAGACGATGGTCGCCCAGTTCGCGCTGCTCGACGCGCGGCTGGGCGCGGGGGACGCCGAGTTCGGCGCGCTCGCAGGCGTGTACTGACGGTGTCGTACACGGGGCACGTCGGGCGGCTCGCGATGAGCGTCCTGCGGAACCGCGGGGTCGTCGCGCACTGCGTGATGGGCGGGGTGGAGGCGTGGGAGAAGGACGGGCTGTGGGCGCGGTCGTGTGCGCTCTGAACTCGTTAGCTGTAATGCAGAAATTAGTAATTAATCAGTGCTTTCTGTGGACATGCCGTATGACCTCAGGCCTCCCAGAGCTACAGCAAAATTCGGGGGTCTTACTGCATGTACCCAGCACCTTTCGAAAGCTTTTTCTGCTTGAGTTAGCGAAGGCGGCATTTAGTGCATAAAACCAAAATGAAACTGCCATTTTGGGCCCGGCTCAGCACATCAGTCTTCTATTCAAACTTGCGCGTCCTTCGTCCATGTCCGAGTGCTCATTCACCTGCCTACGATAAGCCATTTTGCCCTGACTTGCTTTCTAGCAAACTCAAAGACGGTCAATGGATCCGCCGCTTCGGAGCGCGACGCGGCGCGCAAGCGCGTGGATCGTTTGCGAAAAAGAATACAGTGCGAAGCTGGGACAGAAATGAAATTGCTCCTTCGGCCACGTCTCTAAGCCTGGACCAAAAGTTCACCACTGGCTGCTAGTTATACATTCGGTAGGAGTATGTGGACTCGGTGTACTCTGATCTCAAACTCGTTTCCAAGTCCAGCCACGGTTCAATGTACTGCACACAACGATCTACCATAAACTCAGCGGTTAAGTCGACCGAAAGCGACCTCGCCGACCACCACCCCCATGATAACGCTGATGATGAACGAAGCATTGAAAGTCCTGGAGAAGTCAGCGAAGAGAAAGAGATGGATCGCTACGACACTTACATGACGACCAGCATAAGGAAGTAATGCAGCGTCGATTGGAGGCCCGCCGTGACGCCGCGGCTCAGCTCGTGAGATAGGATGAATTTCGTGGGCGCCGAGGGCGCGGGGTGCGTCTCGCCGTCAGACACGGGGCTCTTCGAGGGCAATGCGGGGGAGTCGCCGGTCGTTTCCGCAAAATAGTACGTCGATGCGAGGCGCTGGGTTCTGAGCGCGTGTCGGTGAGTACAGATATTCGAATAAACAAATGGTACTGACCTCTGGGCAAAGCCGCGCTCAAGCCCGCGAACAACAGCGCGCAGGTAGCGGTCGGCGACTGAGATGAAGAAGAGGACGAGGCAGGTGCCGAAGATAGCGCCGGCAGAGGTGGGGACGATGGTGCTGAAGATCAGAGTGTCCCCTGGGGTGAAGTGGAGGTAGGTCTTCATCATCATCATGCTCGAGGAGTCTGTGGACGTCGTGTTCGACGAGTCGGTCATGTTCATGCCGTCCATGGAGTCCATTGAGAGCTTGGAGGTGCCAGGGGTGAACGTGGGCAAGAACTTGGTTATGAAGCCCAAATGAAGCCCGCCTTTACTACTTACTACCTTCTCGGGACCCGTCACATCGGAGATCTGATACTTATCTAGGTCTGGATTCAAGATTGGCGATGCTTGGGCGAGCCGACTCAGAGGGCAAAGCAAGCCGGCAATTTGCGGGTTATGTTTGGGCGCATTTCTCTTTGTTTCTCCGACCAGCACATCATCCCACGAGACTGTCCCGGACTCCTGGAACAGCCCGGAACTCGGCAAGACTTTTACCGCAGCCAATCGCAAAAAGCCCATCAGCACAAATCGCTCCGGTCTCGGAGCCCTTGGCCGTTTTCCCGTCATCAAATGCTATATAAGACGTCGCGAGGCGAATTTGTCTCGCTTCCTGCGCTCTCCCTCTTCCTGCGATTTTCTCCGCTTCTCCCCCCAGCCTTTCCAGCGCCTTTATCTCGGCTTTGGTCTCCTCTAGTCTGTGAATCGTGCCTAGCTGTGGCTGAATCTCTGGAGACTGGGTAGCGGCATTGCGATAGCAGTGGTGGTCGGGAGTCCGGATGATTATCAAGTACGTATCCTACCGCCCCCTCCTCCTCCCCATAGCTATCTCCTGTCCCTCGATTGTCCACTCCCTCGGCCACACTCCCGATTCACCACGAACCGAACCTCACTCGCTCGCTCGACTGGTTCGTCTGACCTCCATCTCCCGTTCCTCATCCGATGCATCGCCCGCCCATCCCGCATCTTTCTTCGGCCGCCTTTTAGCTCCATGGGGTCGGTTCCCGAGTCATTCTCCGAGTCAGAAATGTTCGTCACATCGGCGCGTTTTTCCGGGGGTTTTCTTTGTCTTGGCTTGTGTTTCGTCGTTCGCTTGGTCTCCGTTTATCCGACCCTGAGTGCACCTCGTGTCCTGCACCTGCGATCATCGGCTTGTTTGGTTATGGTATTTGTCGCATACTAGCCCGAATCGAATTGTTTCTGGTGGAATCTCCATCTTCTTTTGAGCCAATCCAAAATTGTGCTTCGAATAGCACTAAGTGATTCCCCTCTTTTCCTTGCCTTCCACCATGGGTTTGATTTGGCTCAAGAAACCCGTCCTCTGGCACTCGTCCCGCGTCCCCAGCGGCTACGACTACGATGCTATGACGGACGAACAGAAGCTGCTTATCGTCACTCGATGGCACGATGTAAATCCCCTCGCTTTTAGGTTCATGT
The DNA here is from genome assembly GCA_029378255.1 of Mycena rosella. Lineage (NCBI taxonomy): Eukaryota > Fungi > Basidiomycota > Agaricomycetes > Agaricales > Mycenaceae > Mycena > Mycena rosella. The sequence continues at coordinate 137,728 of JARKIE010000110.1, read as the reverse complement.
GTGATTGATCCTGAGGCGCACCTTCAGTGGTACACGGCAGACTGGGACTACGGCCAGACGACGCTCGCGTTCTTCTGCGCCGCCATTCTCGCCTCTGCTATCATCAACCGATTCGCGTGGTTCCGTGCGCGTTCAGCCATGTGCGTGCGCTCCCCCGCCGCCATTCAAGTACCAGCTGACGCGCTATTTATCTAGCTCCGAGAACGGCAAAGCAGGCCCGCGCTTCGTCGACAAGCTTACCGCAGCGTTTAGGTACACCGGGGCGCGCCAGTTCCACCTCCGCGCCACGAATTGGTACGCCCCACCGCTCGCCGCCATCCTCGGCGTGGCGGGCATGCTCGTCTTCATCACGGGTGTGATTTCTTCCCGATTTCATTTGTTCCCCGTAGAATAACCTTGCCGCAGCCTCATGCTCGCTGTCCGTCCGTTTTACTGGCCAAGTGAGGAAATGGGGCACAGCCCGCCCATCGCAACACGAGCGGGGTGGATCTCCATCGCCATCATGCCCTTCATGATGTACGCCGCGCTCCCGCTCGATGTAACGTTCCTGCCGCTGACCCGCCACAGCGCCTTCGCTACTAAAGTGAACTTTATCGGCCTCCTCACCGGCACGTCGCACGAAAAGCTCCAAGTCTTCCACCGCTGGTCCGCCCTCTTCATGTGTGCGTCCATACACCCACCGTTTTTCACTGCTGGCCGCTAATTTACTCGTATGCAGGGGTCACGTCGCTGGTGCACACCTTCCCGTTTATCATCAATGACATTATGATGGGGGAAATGGTGTCGTCCTACAAGACGTCGCCGTGGTACTGGACCGGCGTCGCCGCGCTCGTCCCGCAGGTGCGTTTGGGTTCGGGCGCCACTGGTTTGACTGTGCTCATTGTTCACTGCTCAGACGTACCTCATCGCCCTCTCATGGGGCATCTTCCGCAACCCGTACTACGAAATATTCAAAAAGTATGATTATTGAGGGCTCTTAATTCAGCTTGCTAATAATGTCTTCTAGATTGCACTTCATGTATGCTTCGTCCGCTGTTCTGAGGTACTTGTTGATTATATTGCAGAGCTTCAGGAATTTTTATGGCCGCCCTCTTCATCCACGTCAACTTCCGTCTAACCTCATGGTGCGCTTCTTCTTCCTTTGCGACGCGGTCATGACATTAAACAATTAATAGGGACTACTTCTGGGCGACAGCCGCGATCTACGCCGTTGCCTGGCTTGCGCGCGTCGTGCGCACACTCTACATCACGGGCCTCGGCCTCCCCGCCACCATCGAGTCCGCCGGCCCCGCGCTCATCAAGCTCACCGTCCGCGCCCCCGCGCGCCTCAGCTGGACGCCCGGCCAGCACGTCTTCGTGCGGGTCCTTGGGCTCGGTGTACACACACTCACGTCGCACCCCTTCACTGTTAGTTCGCTGCGCGCGTCCGGCGCCGCGGAGCTCGTCCTGCGTGTGCACGGGGGGCTCACCCGCGCGCTCGCGGCGCGCGTGGCGGCAGCGCCCGCGGGGTGGGCGACGCGCGTCGTGCTCGACGGGCCGTACGGTGGGCTACACGTCCCGCTTGCGGCATACGAGCGCGTGTACCTTCTCGCCGGCGGAACCGGTGCGTCTCGTCCCCTTCTCTTACTCAACGGGCCCTGACGCAGCCCAGGCGCGACCTTCACGCTGCCCCTCTTCGCCGACCTCGCGGAGAAGCTCAAGGCAGGCGGCATTGCGTGCCAGCGCGTCGAGTTCGTCATCGCGGTCCCGGATAGCGGTATGTTTTCTTCCCACTACTTGGGGCACTGACTAACTCTCCCGGCAGATACGTACGAGTGGATGGAGCCCACCGTAACCGCGGCGGCCGCCCAGCTCCCGCTCGCCGCCGTCGGTGTGCGTGTCCATTTTACGCGCGTGGAGGCCGCGAAGGGCAGCGACGCGAGCGTCGACGTCGTCCACGAGCGCCCCGTCCTCGCCGACATCGTGCGCGAGGCGCACGCGAGTGCGAGCAAAGTCGCCATCATCGGTGCGCACCCCTCTCTTCCATCCTCTTCACCGGGGTACTGACTCGCGCGACGGCAGCGTGCGGTCCGGACGCGTTCTTGTACGACGTGCGCAACGCCGTGGCGGAGGCGCAGCTCGTTATTGCGGACGGGTTTGGCCGGTGTAAGGATCTTTTCCTGCACACAGAGACTTATAGGTTCGTCTTCATTACATTGCCTGTTGAGCCGCTGTTGATTTCGCGTTCGTAGTTGGTGAACACTACCGCTCAATAGTATACGTACGGTTGCCTGGCGAATTGTGATTTGTAGACCGTCGTACATGGAGAAGTTTTGAACAGAATCTCGCGCTGCGCTCCCCATCGCCGCGCTCGGACCATGCCGCTCATCGCGTCGTTCTCCACGCCAGATGTTACTCAGGGGACGAGGAACCGCTCGATGATGCGCACGCTCACGCGATGCAGCCCGCGCCGGCGAGGTGCATCGGGGCGCGAACGTCGGGGTCGCCGGCGAGGGCCGTCGTACAAACTGAATTGCAGATGGCGTTAATTCCTTTGGACTCCGGATATTTTCAACTCCACTCGTACGAAATGAAACATCGCCAAATGCATGATATGTCATCGTCGGAGTGATGTGCATTGGCTGATGCTGTGTATGTGGCGGGACCCCTGCTGTTTCTCGACGAAACCACATCCTACCTACATCCCACTCCGGCCCTTCAGTCATCTCCTGTGTATCAAATTACTCACCGGCAGTGCGTGATCTGCGTACATGCACTGAAAATCCTGCGGCACGGCGAATATCGGACAGTTCGGAATTTACACTCGGCAACCATCGATTTCCTTTTATTGCTTCCTGAATATTTTACCCACCCGTGCTGTCCCCGAAGTTACCAGAGGCCAGCGCGACTAGAATTCTATCATGAGCAGCTGGGAATCCACAAAGAATGGCGGGCATAGAAGACCGTATGCGTAAATTTACCTTGCCGCCGGAGAGCGTATAAAAGCCTCTTGCCTCAGTCTGAGGCCATTGCTCATCTAGTAACACTTCCATCCAAATCTCCCCACAGCCCAATGCTCTCTCGCTTCCCTCACTGTTGTTTGCATCTTCGGCGCCGCCTCTGCGTCACCTTTTGCCCGTCAATCGGCGACTTGCAACCCCAATTCCGAGGGTGCTGGTGTGTCCATCGTAACGGACGACAGTGAATGGGATGTGTCGCCAGTCGTCGTCGGAACGGCCCTCAAAAAGGACGGGGTCGTATTCCCGCCAAACTCCACGGCCGAATAGTATGTAGAGTAGACAGGCTCAGCCGACCCCCAACTTACATCGTCAAGTGTGTTGAGTCTCTCACCTGGTTCAAATTTGAATGGAACTAATTCTTTTCGGACTTGTAGGGCAATTAACCAAAGCAATCTAGTTGTGGATGTGGTTAATGGGAAATTGACCTTGGAAGAGACTGATTCTTCGAAGCAGTAAGTATACATGGCTGACTAGCTCTTCGTTAGATTAATCCTGAATTTGCAGAACTCAACTCTGGGAGATCGACTACCAACAGTGCTTCTCTGGGACGTCGACTCCCCCCGGCGGCGGCGAATTCGCCGTCGGCTGCCTCATCAAGTCCGTCTCCACTGGCCTCTGCGCGCTTGAGATGGGCTCCGAGTTCCTTGGACTTGCAGAGTCCGACGCCCACCCCGTGGCTGCGGAGACATTCACCTTCTGGACCACGACCAGTACGTGAGATCGGAGTATTAAGAAGCCATTGAATTGTTTTTGAGCGCATCTCGAAGTGCATGGTCAGTATTTGGCGTTTGATTAATGTGATGAATGTTGAATTGAACCCCGAGTTCCCCGAGACTTTCAAAATGGCAATAATATGCAAAGCAGAAGGTTCGTAGACAGTACGTGCTCCGTTGGCTATCGATGTATCTATAGTTGACACTTTGCTAGACTACCACTCGCGGATTCTATTTCGCAACCGTCCTAACTCCCGAAGCTACGGTCTTCGCAGTGGCGCGCTCCGAGTCCTTGAATCCAATCGCTCGGATTTTTGCGATTATAATTCAGGACGGAGAGCAAGCCTTATCGTCAAAAATGAGAATAATGAAGACATCACACATTCAAAATAGTGCCTCATTCTGTATCATTAGAAGTGTTAGTCGAAAGAGTATTTTATAGTCTCTGTAAGCAACGTCAGCCCCATTTCCGTTTTTTCAAACGCGCCTTGTGTCTCCGTGTGCCAACAATGTATCTCGAGCTCATCTAATACAGCTGTCGTCAATTCGACGTCTAAATAATATATATATATATACTCGGAATCGTTTGCAGAACCGAGTCCGTCCCTGCCTTTCGGGATTTGCCGAAGATGGGCGGAACAAGGTACAAAACTCGTATCTTGACCTTCGGCCAAGATGCGTGTATGTAACTACTCGGGCCGGGCTTGGACCGCGCCTACTCCTGCCGAATACGGATTCCCGAGGTCCACTTGTGCATCTGCGCAACTGTAGGTGGATGAGATCTTCGGATCGGAATACAGATTGAAATTCTCCCGGATCGCAACCGGAGATCTCAATACGCCGTATTTTTGTTCTTCTATCCAAGGTTTTCCACTGAATTTACACCTAGAGAGCTCCGATTACATCGGAAGAGACCTTGCCTGACGAAACAAATTTAAGGAGAGAAATGTCCCTTTTGACTTTGCCAGCTCCTGCTCGCGCTCCCGAAAAGAATTTGAACAACGGGACCACGCTGGGTTAATATTATCCTGAGTCTTGATCGGAGTGAGTTGACAGTGTGTAACAGTCGCGGATTTACCCTCCAAGTGTTGATTGGTTCGGGATAAAACGCATCATCAAGTTCTCGCTTCAATTGTGAGGGTAGAAAGACATCGCAAGCAAGGTGACTCCCGACTTGCTCGTTGGCGATGTTTTTCTTCTCTGAACAAACAACGGAAGGATATGATAAACTTGGGTGCGTCTATGTAACTGTACGCGCTTTTGTGGTCAGGGGTAAGAAGGAAGGAACAGAAACAGCAAGTACGTACATACTCTTCACAAACAGCATTCGTTGCAACAATTTCCATTCAATACTTATTCGGATGTTCAGGCGGCGGCGGAGTCTCTCAGGATGAGCCGCGGCGATGGATCGCCGCGGCACGAGATTTACCATTGCTTTACGTCCAAATGAATCAAGCCCAAAGTCGGCTGTGACTTTCGCGATGGCCGAACATGTAGGCCTGCAGTGGAAAAAGTGACGGGTCAGCCGTCGATTGTGGAAGGTAAAGGGGTAAGACCGACATGTGGAGAAGCCTCCCCGTAGTTCGACGCGAGTGCACCTCGCGACGGTCTTGCAGGAACTGCACCCCAATGGCAATCGGCGGACGTTTCTTGGGCTGACCGAAGAATGGGGCCGCTCGTCTGTGAACAAATTTACACGGGCGCGAACATATTCGTACAAAGATTTAGAATCAGTTGGAAAAAGTGAAAGAAGGTCCAGGTCCATCGAGAAAAACTTGATGGTGTTTTCCAATGGCGGTTGGCCCTGCTCGTTCGCGAAACATGCCCACAGACCTCGCATCGCATCGCCGTAGGTGATATGCCGGCTCCAAATATGGCTTTGAGCTCAGTCTGGCTGGTGAAGATCTTGGTGGTGCAGGAGACAGCCGCAGCACGACTTGATGCAATGCTGTTAATGTAATCGCTGGGGTTTGGAAAGTAGAGATAAAACCCCTCTCGCATCCAAGAAAAATGACATTCAATTATTAGTAAATGGACCTGCGCGGTGTGCAAAGTAAGCTATTGAAGCCTATGTCAGGGAAGTGTTGCGCACCGAATCACTATCTCCTGCGTGAATTCAACTCTCATGCCTCCTCGCCTCCACGAGAACCCGACCCCTCCCCGGTCGAAGCTGATCGGACATACTTTCAACTCCAGACACTGAAAGTGACGGCGAAACTCACTAGATGCGCGCTTCATCTTCTTCTTCTCGAGTTTCTGACGCGATCTTTCAGACTTGGTCACGTAGGTTTCTGTATGAACAAGAGCCTGAGAAGAACACAATATCCCAGTTTCGACACACACCTCCTTTCGCCTCCGCCCGATATTTGCGATTCGGCCAGTCGGACTCGGACATCGGGACCGGGGTCATAGGCTGCCCATAGCATGGTCCTTGTCCTTTCCGTTGAAGCTCGTACAGACGGTCCCGGTAAAATACCGCCCTTTCATTGAGTGGCAGCCCCAGCGCCTCATCTCTGAAGCCGTAAGTGACGGCCCAGCTCTCCAGAGAACGTTTCGAGGCCCTGAAGAGTCGTACGTGCATGCCAGGGACTTGTCCATGGTAGCTTGCTGTTCGCGACTTCGGCTGCTTGGGCATGCTGGACCCTATGCTGGACTGTGGTGGCCGTTCACCGACAAGAGACAAAGTCATCCGCTTATCGGATAAAGCGTTGCCGATCAGTGATGAAAGATTGCCGCTTTTGGACAATTGCCCCTATCTCTAGGTTCTTTGCTGTACATAGCCAAGCTTCCTCCGCGTCTTTACGGGGAAGTTGGAGGGAAATATGACGGGCGATTGGAGAATACTGTATTTTTTCATTCAATCCGACCAGGGGGGTGACGCGTGACTCAAATTACCGATTCGACCATTCGACCGCGGCCGAAATTTTGCGTGACGCATGCAAAATTTTCAACCGCCGAAACAAAATTTTTTGATTTTGCATGTCGCAGATGCAATTTTGGGGAATTTCGAGGGCCTTGTGACACAAAATGTGTTCGACCAGAGGGTGGGTGATGCGTGACAAAATACCAATGTTCGCCATCGACCAAGGGGGAGTGACGCGTGACGGTCGAATTGAATGAAAAAATACAGTACAGAGCTCAAGCAAAAAGTGTGAACACTTACCTGTCATATTTGGTTTCCCGGCGTTGCTGGTGGTGGAGAGAAGGAGAGCGAGCTTCGTCCGAATGGTGTTTTGAGGATGAACGATAGAGTTCAAATTCACCAGAGGGACCGACAAGGTTTTGTCAGAAGAACATATCGCTACAGATGGGCTGGGTGAACAAATTGTGGGTGTTATATGAAAACAGTGGGAGCGTTGCCTATCCTTGATTTTCCCAAGCTTCAAGGTGGTAACATTTCTAATGGTGCCACTTTCTTTGTAAGCAGGTAACATGGTTGAAAATTCGGGAAATCGAACCGTGGGAAGAATAGACAGTCGGATCAATTCGGCACCACTGGATAAATAGTTTCCTCACGAAGCTCGCTCTCCTTCTCTCCACCACCAGCAACGCCGGGAAACCAAATATGACAGGTAAGTGTTCACACTTTTTGCTTGAGCTCTGTACTGTATTTTTTCATTCAATTCGACCGTCACGCGTCACGCATCACCCACCCTCTGGTCGAACACATTTTGTGTCACAAGGCCCTCGAAATTCCCCAAAATTGCATCTGCGACATGCAAAATCAAAAAATTTTGTTTCGGCGGTTGAAAATTTTGCATGCGTCACGCAAAATTTCGGCCGCGGTCGAATGGTCGAATCGGTAATTTGAGTCACGCGTCACCCCCCTGGTCGGATTGAATGAAAAAATATAGTATTCTCCAATCGCCCGTCATATTTCCCTCCAACTTCCCCGTAAAGACGCGGAGGAAGCGTCGTGCAACGTGTGTCCGACCCTGGAACGTCGAACAGCGGCCCCGACGCGTCTATTAGCCCTATCTCGCGCTATTTCCCTCTCCGCTCCAACCCTGTCTGTCCGACCCTGGAACGCCGAACAGCCGCCTCGAGAGTCAACGCGACTATTAACTCGACCTCTCCCTCCTCCACCCTCCTCCATCGAACTCTAAATCTCAATTTCTGCAGCGTCTGTTTACGAGAACTGCCATATTACACAGTTCTCTCCTGCCGAACGGGCTGTCCTTGAGTATCCCTTGGTATGTGCTAGACCTTGCGCTGTATCATTCTTCCAACTAAGAAATTTCCCAGTTCATCATAAAATTAACGCCCATCTCACTAGTCCATGCTGGGCCCTGGTAGATGAACACCAAAGAGCTCGGCGAGAAGTGGAACCGGCTCTTGAATCCGAACGCGGTCCAGCCACGGATATACGAGAGCGAGGATGAGAGTGCGGTATTTAACGCAGCGAATTGCGCGTCTGGGTCTCAACGGCACTCAGAATGGCCGCTCAGTTCAACCCGAAGTTTTCACACCATTTCAGACTCCTTCCGTCCGCTACAGCGCTAATAATCTTGATGCGCAGTAGCCAATCAATTCAGCATGCGTCCCAGGATACGGGGTCACTAAAGGAACTAGAAGCCAGAATTTTCCTTGCTCATCTTGTCAAACCGAGAAGCGCGTGACGTCATTCAAAATCCCAAAAATCACGGATCATTGGACCGAGAAGTTCCAACCGTCGCATTCTGCTTCTTTGCTTCCAACTCTCAGCCGTACACCGTCGCGCTCATCGACGGACCACATATCTTATGTGCGTCGAAAAGAGCGCACAGTGACGCCACATGTCGAACTCCCCACCGCCTGACAGGCGCATCCAAGAGCACCCCTCGTTTCGTCTACTCTACCCACCCATCCGCACGACCTAATCCGCGACGGCAGCCCGATCTTTCATCCTCCCAAGCCCAGGACGTAGCCCCAAGCTACATACTTATCGAAGGCTCCCGATCCCGTCGAGGTCTTGTTCGTGGTGCAGTCTCATTACCGGTGTGTTTTCGCGTTCATTAATTGATGTATTTCGCTCATTTTTCTTTGCATATAGGAGTTTCCATCATGCTCTCGCACACTCTCAAACAGGACCAATCGCGAACAGTTCTTGTCAGCCCGAGGGTCCTGCGCATTTTGGCAAAAAGCACACGAACGACTCCAGCGTCGCAGAGCCCCAAGATCTGAGTCCCGCGCTGACATCTCATTTCAAACGGTGTGTTTATGCTTGCTCTCCATTTATTCCGCTCACATGTCTTTGTAGGATTACCATAAGAACTACTAAGTACACTATGCTCAAACGATCATCTGAGGAAGGACGGCGTACCTCGTTCTTGTTCTCACCGCATCATCCACCACGTCGCGTTAAGGCGCCTGGCAACTCGCATCAGCACCTCAACGAAGAAGAGGAGAGAAAAAGAGCACATCTCGACGCTAATGCGTCTCGTCCCAAATAATAATCCCAATGCCCAACGGGTTCCGCGTCCCCGAGTCCCAATCGCGCTCGCGCTCCCGACTCTCAGCCCCGCCCCCACACCCGCACCCCCCGCTGCTCCCGTTTCGCAACTGAATAATCGGATGCGCCCCAGGCGACCCCGCCTCCTCGCGCCCCGCAGGCCGTAGCGGCACAAACTCAATCCGCGCATTCGGGCCTCGCAGCGCGCCGACCTGGCCCTGCGTCGCCTGCCCCTGCCCCTGCCTCTGCCCCTGCTCGGGCACGCCCGGATTCCCACTCGGATTCCCATTCGCGTTTGCGTTCGCGATGTGCGGCGGGTGATAAAGCCCCATTCGGCGGCGAACGTGGACGCCTTGGGAGCTGGCGGAAGGCTTTTGTGGAGGAGTTGAGCTCGCGCGTTACGTCGTGTGCTCTTCGAAGGAGTCGTCACCCAACTAGGGCAAGTCAGTGTATGAGCGCGCGCCTCTGCAATCGCGGTCCAGCTGCTCCTCCGTCTTGCCCATCCGCTCAAAGTACTCCCGCAGCCATCCCTCGCCCGTCTCAGCGAATTCGCCATACGCTGCTCAGTGCTCACCCGCAGACGCGCCCGCGGAGCTCATAGCACAGGCCACGGGCGCTGCTCTCTCTGCCCGACAACGGCTCCCAGCTCAGACGCGGGGAGGACTCGAGATTGCTTCCCTCGCTAACTAAACGGCCTATCTCGGATTGACGGCCAACAATGTCGTCCCCGACACCCCCGTCGTGCGAAACCAACGCCGATTCGAACACCTAGACGTCCCTGCTTCCCGCACACAGACGCGCCGCCTCCTCATCTGTATACAACGAAGGCGTCCGCACTCCGCCCATTACCCGCTCAAGCCGTTCACGGCTCCCAGCTGAGACGCGCCCGCCCAGAACCCGAGACTGCTACTAAACGGTCGAGCTCCGATCGACGGCCAGCACCGTCGTCCTCACACCCCCATCGCACAAAACCAACGCCGATTTGAACACCTCGACGTCCCTGCTTCCCGCACACAGACGCGGCTCATCCTCCTCTTTATACGACGAAAACGTCCGCGCTCCACCCGCTCGAGCCGCTCGAGGACCGCCTGTCACGGATAACTGACTGCGAGCAGCACAAGCACGCACGCACGCACGCATGTTTCCACGACGAAGGGCGCCGAGGGCTGCGAAGCGTCTCTTAGTCTATCCTCGGTGGGGGCGGGACGCATAGACGGGTCAGGAAACGCCGCGCCGCCGTCGCATCGTTTTTGACTCTACTTGCTGCTCGTTTTCGACTCGACTCGGGGTGGTGACCACAGCTTACGATACTCGGAGCCCCGTGTGTAGAATCGGACCCCGACTAGGGCTAGGATCTCCTACACGCTCTTGTTCTGGGATCGAAGCCAAACTCCCCGTTAGGGGAAACATCCCAGGATATACTGTCCTCGGCACCACTCCCAACCCGCAATAACTTTAACGGCGCGAGCGTACCTCTCGCGTCGGATGTATGAAGCCCTCGGATTCGGGGCGCCGGAGACGCGTTGCCGCCGATGTGAGTCATCTAGCGCAAGTGCGCAAACTTTGGGAACTTACCTTGAAATAGCTCTTGATGCCACTCAGGAAGATCGGAGAGCCAAGGCCAAGACCCTACCGTACGTTGTATTGCGGCTCAAGTGGCTCACCTGTCTGATTTGTTTCCTGTTAGAGCGTACGAGGTTTCCGTCGAAGATTCTGAGGAGCCTTGAAAGTTTTCGCCGAATCGCAGACGACCCCAGTCCAGTGAGAACGGACCCGACGGGGGAGTCTCGCGTGGGATTCGTCGAGCGCGATCCGTGGCGGGCCCCAGATGCCTTGAGTGTCAGAGTGTGGGCCTCCCGCGGTCGGTGGTGTGGTGGGGGCAAGTGGGAAGAGGGAGCCGGACAGAAAGGGGCCGCGCGGCCGCCGGTCGTAGATGTTTCTCCATTCGGCCGCCCCGCCCTTTGATTCGTCACGACTCACGGCTCGTCGGGTCCCCTCTCATCATCTGATTCCAATCCCCTCGGACTCCCCGATTCTTTTCACGACCGGAACCGTCATGTCTTGGAGTGTCAAATGGCTCATACTTCATCGAAACGTCGCCGATGCTCCTCGGCGCTCCCTCGGTGAGCTTGACCCGCGCAGACGACGGTGATCAAGCGTGAACCTCAAGCGCATGCGGAGCGGACCCACGACGACGCGACTAAGATACCTAACAGCCCGTTCGAGCCGCAGGCGCACCGCAAGATCCCCCTCATCGTCTGCAAAGGAGACAGGACCTCAAGGCCTCATTATGTCCCACCAAAATATCCTTGACGATCCGCGGCGGCATCACTTTGTTCGCGGCCATGTTCTTCAGCGCTACCAGCCCGGCGCGGAACCTTAACGCGGCGATCTCTTGGTCTACCGCCGCACCGACTCGGACCAGAAATGCCTGGTTCTGCGCGTATCCTGCCCCTCGGTCCTGCGCCTCGAGCTCCGGCTTGCGCACCACCCCGTCCGCGCCCTGCATGAGGTACACATTATTGCGGTACCCCAGCGTCAAGCTCGAGATGCCCCGGCGGCGACGCGCGACGGTGCCCATGCCCCGGCTGGCCCTGCGCGCACGGACGAGGCCGCCGCGTTGTATCCGACGCCCATACGTCTCCGGCGTGCGAGAGCGCTCGGGACTTGCCAAGTTCGCCGTCCGTGTCGCCTTCCACCTCTTCCCCCCCTTCTTACCCCTCCGAGGCGTCAAGAAATTCCGCCCCGTCCAGGCTCCAGGTCGCTGCGCAACTCGTCGCCCGCTTTCCCTTCCTTCCCCCTCAGCGAACGCCGCGAGGACGGAGACGTTCTAGTCTCGGTGCGTGACACGACAGGGCTCCCAAATTAGGATGTCGTGGCACCGAGACTAGGAGGCGTTCCTAGCCTGCCACTGTTGGTGTATACACCACCCGATCGCCAACCCTCGCCGGCCGCCATACATGTCTGAGGTCCCCGCGCAGCTCCCCGCGCGCGGCGTTCCATCCGGCCAGACCGTCTACGAGCGGGGCCGAAACGTTGCACTTGTGCCAGCGGTATCGCTCCTCGCGGAGCTCGTTCATTTCTCGGTCTTCCGATACATCCCCTCCATCCCTACTGCATTCATTTCTCTTCCTTCCCCCACCGCTGATCGCCCTTTTGCGTTCGTTCCGACACATGCCTTCCTATTTTTGCTCGTCCGTGGCTCTCCTGCTTGCCATTCGTTTCCCTCCTTTCCTTTCGTCCCCGCATCTCCCTATTCCTATACGATACACCCATCAACCTGTCATACTCCGCCCGCACCTGTTCCTCGTACTCCGGCGTCTTCTGGCTCGTGGATTACCAAGTATTATTTGCGTCCCGCAATCCGTGGTTCTTTGTTTCTTAACAGGACCACGCCAATACTACCTACCAAAGACCTGCGATTAATGCAAATAACATTGTCAGTGTATGTGCCAAATGGGTCCAAGTGAGTTACGGATAAAATGAAAATAAAGGAAAGATAACAGCGAGTGAGTGAGGCTCGATCCATCACCACTCGGGATAGCCGAACAAAGCTGTGGCATTTTCAGCGCGACAATAGCCCTACGCTCCGGCGGAAGACATAACCTGTCCGCCAAGACAGCTTTCTGGTATTTTTACTAGCAGAATCCATTCGCAAAGTAGAAGAAAACTGACCTTGAACTCGCCATGCAATTACCTAAAGTATATAGTTTGCCCTGAGTGACCTGGTGGAAGGTCTAGGTAATAGATACTTCCCAAAGTGCAAGCGACAAGACAAGATCTGAGTTACTTCTACAAGAGGAATATATACGGATGGTTACATGCACGGACGAGACGCGGTCCATGAACAAGATAACCTTTTTGCCCTCGAGGTTATCTTGTTAAGAGCCCCGGAAGTTCTGTCGTTTATCTAAGTTAATGGCCTCGTATCCTGAAACGTGTTCTGGATTAGCTGCGCATCAAGACCATAACGAAATCATCGTACCTGCGCGCTGTCACCTGCCGCCTCCGACGCTCTCTAGCGTACAGCGAAGAGGATGGTAGGTGGAACCTGAAACTAGTTTGAAAACTTCGCGTTGAACTGAACGGCCCCCGACGCTCACATTGCCCTCTGCACCCCTTCGAGACCCAGACGCGCCATTCGCTGGGTTACCGCAGCACTCTCGTCCTCGCTTTCATATATCCGTGATTGGGGCGGGTTGGGGTTCAGCCTGAGCTGGTGCCACTGGTTCATGAGCACCTTGGCGCGGTCGCGGAAACGGAACTCGTCGTCGCGCGGGACCTTGTTCGGATGCAGGAAGCAAATACGGCGCATAACCTTTCTAATCTTGGAGAACTGTGGCGGGGGAACTATACGGTTACCAGCGGAGGACGAAGTACATGACTTACGGTGAGGTAGGTGACGGACATATTTTGATATTGCTCGATGATAGTGAACAAGGCATCAAATTCTGGCATCTCCTGGATAGATTTGAGCACTGAAGAACGGGACGCAGGTAGAAGCACACGTCTTGGTCCGGCGGCAGCCTCGCGTTGCTCAGGAATGCCTTTTGCAGTTTGTGGCGCCAGGCGAGCACCATTATCGCTTCGGGATCGTCGCCTGCGCACCCGCGTCAGTTTTAATGCTCCTCCAGCATAAAGGAAACCGCACGCAGAGACATCGATGGACTCAGAGCTGAATGAGAGTGGGGAAGAGGAAGAAGCTATCAAGGCACGTGATGAACGCGCGACAGTGATAGTGGCCAAGCAATACCAAAGAACAGGATATTCGCACATTAATTGTTGGGTGGGGACTCTGTAATTTCACCAGTGAAACTATGGCTCTCCGAGACTTGGATGTGCGACTGTTCTGTGGCATAACGAATAAACTTCATCGAGGCACGCTACACATTACATGGAATGAATTTTGGAGCGCGCTTGGTTGGATCGCGCATAAACGCTCGCCGTAAGCCCCACACCCGCGTCAAGGGGGCGCTCCGTCTGTGGGGACCTTTTAACCACAAATCTCAGAACACAAAAATGACCCTCGACATCCACACAAATCTCCCCGCCCTCTGCGTCCCACCCAGTGAAATCGTGCGCAAAGTCGTCGAGGTGTCGGAGACCCGCAGGCTGGTACCAGTCCGATGGAAGTAGCCGACGCCCCCGCAAGTCATCTCCGGTGAAGGATCATTGGTGTCGGGCGTCTCCGCCGGGGCGGACCCGCGTAGCTCGGACGCGAGAGACTCGAACCACCCCCGAATACCCCCCTAGGCCGTTGTCGCGGGGGATCAGTCGTCAGAAAGATGGCCGCCCGTATGACTTGCTCCGTGCGTCAACTGATTGACCTCCTTTCACACCGGGAGGCGTTCAGGGCCCGGGCCAGGAGGGAGCAGTCAACTTGGCCAGCGCCGTGACCCATCGTGGCCACGGTCGTGTCACCCAGCACCGAAATGCGGTCACCACGGCCGCGGTCGATGGTGCGTCCCACCTGCCGGGGCTCTCCAGATGCGTAAACGAGGCCACCGTTCCTTGGGGCACGGAGGGTGCTGGGCCGGGTCATCTGAGACGGTCCCTGTCGAGAATGCAGTCATACGGCCGGGTAGCTGGAGTACAGTGTGAGTGGAGGCGGCAGCGAGGCGGTGGTTGGGGGTCAAACAGTCAACGTACAGGCGGCAGAGGAACGTCAGAGCGCTGCTGAAAGACATACTGTTTAGCATGAGTATACGATGCACCGAAGGGACAGAAGGTGGGAGGGGATGGTGGTTAAGACGAAGTGGCGGACAACACAGGAGATGACAGTGGTCGGGTATTTGGTTTCAGTTCAAAAGCGAAAGGTCAACGTTTTGAATGTCAGCCGCACATAGAGACGTCAATTTAGTTTCTGCTTTATACCACCACAACCGCACCAACCGATGTCGATGCCCGCCCCCCCCTTCGCTGGGCTCGTCCCATCCACCACAACGGTCGTTCCCTCTTTTACACGACCCGGCGTCACCGATCTCTCCGCCGCCGAACTCCGCACCTTCGTGATCGACCGAGTCAACCGCCGTAACAAGGCCGCCACACGCCTCAAATCGGCCGAAGCAGAATTGCATGCCGCACTGCACCACCTCCACATCCGCCACCAGCTCGCGGCACACAAACGAACGACTATTATCTCAGAGGCGGCGTCAGCAAGGACGAACAGGGACACGGCGCACCTCCGGTGTATCACCGCACACGAACAAGTCGAAGAGTGGTGGGGGACGGAGACGGCTGGCGAGAAGCACGGTACGCGACGCGCTGGGCAATGTTGTATGGCCGAATCTAAGACTTTATCCAGATCCTGCAGCAGTGCTCCGTCTCAAGAACGCACGCGCCAGCGCCTTGGCAAGGAAGGCGAAGCCGTATCTGAGGGCGAAGGTGGCAGGGGGGAGTAAGCGGAGTCTGAAGAATTCAATTGTGGTTGTCCCGAACGAAGATGTGCAAGGATAGTTATGCATAGACTGGAGACGATCATGTACAAGGCAATCTAGGCGTATCATTTTGGATGAGACTATCGTCGGATGAGAGAGAAGAAACCTCACAGATATGCTAAGCTGGACTCGCCGGACCTGGGTTGACCACCACAAGACGCCTCGAACGGCTGCGCGTCACTGCGGAGTTGTGAACACGAATGCACGGAATAGGTTATCCGACTTACCCTTTGGAGACCCCATCACCGTCACCTTCCTGCGGGCCTTTTTCTTTATTGGGGAGACGGACGCGCCTGCGATTTCGCCATGGAGTGAGGCCGCGCTGAGTGGATCCGGGTTGGCGACGAAGAGACGAATCGAACGGCGGCGCGTCACTGCAAAGTTATAAGCACAGATGCACGGAAAATTGGGCTCCCCGGCTGACCTGGAGATCCCCACGCCGCTACGTGCTCCTTGTCGGTCGGGTTGGGGGCGAAGAGACGCGTCGAACGGCGGCACGTCACTGCAAAGTTAAGTTATAAACACGGATGTACCGCCAATTGGGTTACCGAACTGACCTGGAGACCCCCACGCCGTTATGTTCTCCTTGTTGGCATTCTTCTTTTCTAGCGTGGTGGTGTCTTCGCCTACTGAATAGAATGCGTCAGCTCCTGCCCGCCGTGCTTGCAAAAATGATGACCTTACAAACGGCCGTTTAAGCTGGGCCTTCTTGAAACCCAGAGAAAATGTCGGCGCTGGTGCAAGCGTTAAACAGAGAATGATGCGTTAAATGAGATACTCGCCTTTAAGAGCCGTCAGCTCCTTCTCGTACGCTTTCGTCTGAATGTCGTAGTGCTCAGTCTCGTAGTTGTACTGAGCAATCTCGGCCCGAGCGCGCGCAGTTTCGTGTTCGAGCACGCTGATAGACTTTAGGATGGCCTCGATGATGTCGATCTCGTTTCCGGAGTCGCTGGGGTTCATTATGGAGAATATAAAATATGTGTGTCGCGGTGGTCGGAGTAGAAGACGAAGGAAGATGATGAACTGATGATGAACTGTTGCAACCGGCGCTTACTTCTCAATGCTCGCAGTTCGGACCTCCAAAAGTGCGTTTATTGGTACAACGAAGCTAGAGGATATCATACGCTATTAAACAACACGAGATTTTTGCGCTTCAAGTGGTTTTTCAAATTCAAGGAGAGTAACGCATGGTGTCTGCGATGTGGATACATAACACTTATCTTGTCCGAAAGAATGCCTTGTATGGATGCTAGGTAGGTACATGGTTTTGGAGCGCGCTTGGTTGGATCGCGCACAAGCGCTCGCCGTAAGCCCCACACCCGCGTCAAGGGGGCGCTCCGTCTGTGGGGACCTTTTAACCACAAATCTCAGGACACAAAATGACCCTCGACATCCACACACATCTCCCCGCCCTCTACATCCCACCCAAATCGTGCGCGAAAGGTGTCGGAGACCCGCAGGCTGGTACCAGTCCGATGGAAGTAGCCGACGCCCCCGCAAGTCATCTCCCGTGAAGGATCATTGATGTCGGGCGTCTCCGCCGGGGCGGACCCGCGTAGCTCGGACGCGAGAGACTCGAACCACCCCCGAATACCCCCCTAGGCCGTTGTCGCGGGGGATCAGTCGTCAGAAAGATGGCCGCCCGTATGACTTGCTCCGTGCGTCAACTGATTGACCTCCTTTCACACCGGGAGGCGTTCAGGGCCCGGGCCAGGAGGGAGCAGTCAACTTGGCCAGCGCCGTGACCCATCGTGGCCACGGTCGTGTCACCCAGCACCGAAATGCGGTCACCACGGCCGCGGTCGATGGTGCGTCCCACCTGCCGGGGCTCTCCCGATGCGTAAAAGAGGCCACCGTTCCTTGGGGCACCGAGGGTGCTGGGCCGGGTCCTCTGAGACGGTCCCTGTCGAGGATCCAGTAGTACGAGCGCTCGCCTGCAAGATTGTTTCAGTGGAAGCGCTGAGACGGTGGTCGGCAGTCAAGGAGTCAACGGACAGTTATTAGATTGACTTCAGAGCGCTGTTGTTAACCTCCCGAGTTTATCTCTGAGCATTCGATGTGCCGAAAGGAGAGAGAGTGGAAGGAGATGGTGGGAGTAGCGCACAACATAGGAGATCCGATCTGGAACCGTTGATGGTTTCAGCCCGAAAGTGAACGTTCGCTGACCAAGCGGTCAGCCGCGGTATCTCTTGCGCTCCTGCCTATTCGCGGAAACTTACGAACGCGCGGTCAAGATAATGATTTACCAGGATTCGCGCCTCCAGCAACCGACCACAGGCGAGAGTAAAGCGCAACTTAGAAGCTTGAAGTCTTGTTTATCGATTTGATTAGTTCATTTACGGTACCAGCAGACGAAAGAAATTCAAAATTCAAAACCAAATCTCCTGCGGTATACGATATACATGTACAAGAACGAAGGTAATCCTTTTCATTGGTAAGTAACTTGAGCCGAGTATACGAGGGGAAAAATACACCGAGATGCGGGAGACTAAATGATCCAGTAGCTGGGCAAAATGGCGACCAGTTCCTGGAGGTACCAGTAGCGCTCTCCCTTCGTCGTATCACTCCCATTGCCCCTCTTCTTCACAGCTGTGTCTTTCAGCCGCGCCAACTGGACCCACGTCCCGCAGAGCCCCATGCCGATTTTCAGCGCCTCCATAGCCTCGGGCCCGACGAGCAGCGTAATATCGTCGTTGAACATGTCGTGCGCCCCCGGAGTGGACGGCTTGCGGGGTTTGACGACTGCTCCAACCGTGCTGGGAATGATGCGTGGGCGCGCCACGGCGGGGTTCGCGTCCCAGTCCATCCAGGGCGTCATAACCACGCGGTACATACGCGCCTCAAGCTCGTTCTCCACAGCCTCAGGGGCGAGCACCCAGGCGCGCGAAGGATCCAACTGCGGGAGGGTTTTCGACGGTGGTACGAGGGACTTTATGCGCCGCATGGAATATTCGACGACGCCGGGTGCGTGGGTGAGTGGAAGGGCGGTCGGCCCGAGGATTTTGAACATAGACGGCGGCAAAGGCAAGGACAGTGGTGTGTTTTTCGTGCTGGACTCCGCCATGGAAACGATGTCCTCAGGCCAGTCGCCAGTTGGCTCCCAAACGGCCGAGCCCCAGCCACTGGCAACAGATCCCCAGCCAGCCGAGCCCCAACCGCCCGCATCCTTGGTATCCGGCTCATCGCGGACGCGCACGGTGCGATCAGCTGTTCTACGCTTTGGCTTCGAGTTACCCGCGCTCCAGTTCTTATCCAGGTCATATAATACAAAGCATTCGTCTTTTCGCCCCCAGTAGTTCTCGGACGCCTTAGCAAACTCGTCAGGAAGCCCGTCGGAGATCTTTGGGATGCGCAGCAGCTCCTCCGCTGCGAGGTCGATGATGCTGAACGCATTATTAAGGCCCTGGGTGGTCGCAGCAGAAAGCGTCTTGTGGCGGATCAAAAATCTGAGGAAAAAGCGCACGAGGTGGGGCGTAGCAACGAGCTTGCGATCACTCCTATGGAGAATCTGGTTCACATTGGCTGTTGAACAGGTCTGTCGGAATATTTACCACATCATGCCTTGATCTCTCATATATGACGAGAGGAAGAGTTGGATGGATCGCTCCGGTTCGTCGAAGAATCTAACAGCACGGTCTTCATCCCGGTCTTCGGCCGCGAGCGCAGTTAAACCTAGGAAGTTACGGAACTAAAAGACGGTGAGCAGAAGTTGATAGGAACTAAAGATCAGGACAAAAACCCCGCGCAGAGAATTGGGAAAAATAATACCAACATTGTCCCAGATGCTTTGCAAGTACGGGAGGTTGTGGATCTTGTTGGCCCTGTTTGAAGTTAGTCGAGTATATAGAGAGATTGACTTTGAGTATCTGTTACCGTTGGAAATCTTTGGCGGCCTCGAGGAAGCGATCAAAAGGATCTAGATGTCTACAGTTGCGGCGAGTGAGTTGCGAACGATTGTGGTGGAAGGCAAATGGCATACGAAGCGTAAGGAGGGAATCGGTGATGTTGTTCGGCAGATTGCCACTCGTCCCACCAGTGCTTCTTCTGGCCAGATGCAGGTTGAACGGGAGGTGAGTTCCGAATCCCTTGGATGCTATTGGATGGCGGATTCGTGCGACCGCGAGTTCTTGGCATTTCGACGAGGTTCTTCGTATCCTGGAACGTTCGCGGATGAACTCGGAGCGACCGGTGCAGATATTCTTCTGACGTGGGTAATGCAGGCAAGAATGAAAGAGGTTCCTTGGGAGGAAAGCCGCTGTGTCGAATTTAATTTTCAATGGGAGAGTGGTTCAGCAGAAGGAGAGTCTCCGCACCACGTATCAAACGATCTTTTGATCTTCCACGTTGCCATGACTCCTGATTCGCATGCTTCTTGCTTATATAAGGACTCAGCTCGTTTGCGGCGTGCCATGTACCTGCTTCCAAGTATCCGATCTCTCTGGGGAGACTGTATGCGGGCCTCTCCAAAATCTCTGGAATATTCATGATCACCCTCAACTTCGACTTCAATGCAAATATTAAATTAGCTTCAAAAAGCCGCAAATAGTGGCCGACTGGACATTTTCTGCTCGAGTATGAGAGAAATTCAGATGATATCGACGGCGGACGCTGCTGCTGCTTCGACTGGAGTCTGGAGGCCATTTCTTTCGTTCCCTTACAGCTAAGTCGAAAATGATAGACATTTTGGATTTTCGAGCAGAGTTCGGGCCGAGGAGTCCTCAGGCCTCAGGCCTCAGCTCCAATTTGGGCCATTTCCTGCAATCAAGCTCCAAAGTCTCCAACTTCCGCTTTTAGTGGCCAGAATTGGCGGTGGGAAGAGTTCGGCCCGAACTTTGCTCAAAAATTGAGGACGTCTATCGTTTTCGACTTAGCTGTAAGCACAGAATTGGCAACCTGAAGCTCATTCGTGGTCAATCATGGTGGCTTTTCCTGTACTTGAAGCGCCTTCGTCGCAAATTTTCCGAGACCACTACTCTTTCATTCATCATGACAGGCTATCAAATGCGTGGCTGAGCTCATGGACAACGCTGTATTCTCGCATACCCACGCGATCACCGCCTCCATCTACTCTCATGCGAGTGTGGGACGCACGAAATAGGCTGCCCACTCGATCCTCGATCCTCAGTTCTACCACGCACCTCGGATCTGAGGTCCTTGGATCTCCGTGGATACGTGTTCTGGACGTGTAGCCTGGAACGGGGGACCAAGTCAGTACAAGCGGTAGATCATCTACGTCACTCTTCTGAGTACTGACCCCCGCACCATAGATACCCAGCGACTGCCCTATTTTCCTAGCCGTCGACGTGGCATACCAGAATCAAGAAACGGGCAGTGCCGATAGGGTGGGACGAGGACGACCATTCGTCCCTTCTGTAAACCCTAATGTACGTTACTTAGTCCATCTTACTCACTTTCACAAACATAGCTGACATTTTCGGGGAAGCAGGGACATCCTGGCACTCTGCCGCCGTGGCCCGCTGTGGCGAAGGTCGTAAGCGCGATTCAGGCAGTGGCAGCCTACCTATATTCATGGGGTCTCTTCCGGCTGCTATGTGGGTATTGAGGTGCAGATTTCCAGAGGTTCGTCGGTGCAGAGGGAGAGGAGGGGGGCTCCGATTAGCCGGCCGCGACAGTGTCAATCATTCATCCGGATCTGAAACGGTTGGTTACCCCCTTTTAGCCGACCACTGGGCGGCCAGCCATCCATTGTCTACGATGTAGTGATCACCCTGTGGCCAAGCTCCGAACTAGCTTTTCTGAATCTCGATCACCGTTTAGGGCTTCTGGATTCGAAGGTATATATGTCCTGTCTGCTGGTCGCTCTGAAATTCCCAAGACGGCTCTCCCGCCGCATGACAAGGCCCCGTGATACCTGTCGGTTCCAAATGGATTGCTAGAACACCAGCTACGCCCTTTGCTCCCACATTCCGTCAGAGCGACCCAGCCCACACATGCATATCATACCATGGGATGGTGCATCTCGATATGACACCATAGGGTGTTGCTCGCCTATTGCAACATATAAACCGACGGCGCTGGAGTCCCGCATCCTTCCTCCTGAAAGATGCCGTCGCTGCGTTCTCTCAGTCGTTTCTGTGCGACAGTCCTCGCTGTTTTTTTGGAGACTCCTCTCGCCCGAGCACAAACCGCTCCAGTTGTGGACTTGGGCTATGCGCAGTACCAAGGGACGGTCAACACGGCCAACAACATAACGAACTTCCTGGGCATTCGATACGCTGCGGCGCCATTAGGTGATTCACCCTGCATTCGTTCTAAGCTGCAAGTCCGGATTTTGATAACGCACAGGGGATCTGCGCTTCAGGGCTCCACAACCTCCGGCGAATGTGACAGGTGTTCAGCAGGCCACGATTCAGCCCAACGCGTGTCTCCAGTCGGGGGATGGATCGTCCCCGACGAACCCATTGGAAACGCGCGGGACACAATTTGTTACCACAGAGGACTGCTTATTTCTGAAGTGTTGTTTTCGCTGAGGGTGCCACCCGGCGTTAACATATAGCCTAGTGTTTACTATCCAAGCGGTGGGGCAGGGGAGCCCCTGCAGGATCTTCCGACTCTCGTCTGGATTCATGGAGGAGGGTGCGTGGAATTTACAGTCCTCGGTTCTATACGAAGTTGACTCCACCGTGGTCAGATATCTCGCCGGGGAGGCTAGCGCCACCAATGGAGAGGACATTATAAACCAAAGCAACAGAGGCGTTGTCGTAGTTATCATCCAGTACCGTCTGGGTCTCTTCGGTAATCAGTTACTCCGAAATATCCAAGCGATAGCTAACTAGTGATCATACTAGGCTTCCTTCCGGGTACAGCGGTAAAGAGAGACGGGGTATTAAACGCTGGCCTCCGTGAGCATTCTCTCCTTCGTGTTCTACCTCCGATACCAACCGTTCCTCAGTCGACCAAGACTTTGCCTTCCGATGGGTTAATCAACATGTGCGTTCCTATAACCACACTCGCCCGCCGCTCCCGGGCTGATGTTTGCCCCAGATTTCAAAGTTCGGAGGAGACCCTTCGAAGGTTACGATATGGGGCGAATCTGCGGGTGAGTAGACGTTGCTGTTCGCGCGACACCACTCTCACTGCGTCCTTCCCAGGTGCTGGCTCTGTCATACAACACGTCGTAGCCAATAACGGCAAGACGAAACCCCAATTGTTCCGAGGCGCAATAGCAAGCTCGACGTTCTTGCCGCAGCAGTACCGGTTTGATGACCGGATTCCTGAGGTTGGATATTCCCTCCCCTCTCTATTCCCGGTCGACTGAATTTGTTTTAGAGGCTATTCAGTGAAGTCTTGGTGCAGACAAAGTAAGTCAGGAACTAGTCAACAGAGCGCACTCGCTCAGAACAACAACAGTTGTAGCAAGGCCAGAAACTCAATGGCTTGCTTGCGAGCCGCAGACGCATCCGTTTTAGAAACGGCCAACACCAATATCAATGACAGTGGATTCTACGGCACATTCCTGCTCGTACCAGTAGTTGATGGCGACTTTATCACCCAACGTCCAACGCTATCTCTTAGGGAAGGCAAGGTCAACGGGGTAGGCTGTTTATTAACCCATTTATCCGACAGCTAATTTATTTTTCCTGTCGAATGTAGGAAGCTCTTCTAGCTGTGACCAATACATTTGAGGGTACCGACTTCGTTAACCAAGGCGTCGCGGTGACGGCAAAGCAATATTCTTTGAACCTCTTCCCAAGGTTCAGCCCTGTGCAAGCGGATACCGTCGCAGCTTTGTACGCGGACCTCGGCAATGACTTGTTCCAGGTCGACGCTCTTCAAGGAGAATGTACGTGTACTGCTACTTCTGTGAAGAGTGATGCTTATAATAATTGGTTAGCGATCTTCATTTGCCCGGCGTACTACATGCTTAGCGCCTTCCACGGACGTTCTTTCAAGGTGAAATTGGACCTCAGTTTTCGGTGGGGCACTCAGAGTAACCATTCTTTTGTAGGGCGAGTTTGCGATCCCACCGGGCCTGCACAGCGATGACATACCATACTACTGGACCACCGGGGCAACTCCGGGCTTCAACAACACTGCTTTCATCGACGCCTTTGCACAGTCGTTCACGTCGTTCATCATCAACCTTGATCCTAATATCAAAGTCGATCCCACGACGATTACACCGCACTGGGATATGTTCGATGTTAACAATACGGAGATGCTATTCAACAAGACAGCTGACGGAGTGCCGGTCGTCCAGCCTATTACGACTTCCAACGCTCTGTTGGAGCGCTGTCGGTGCGTATTGCTCCCCATAATGCCTCCCCATTTCAATAACTATTGTTGTTACAGGTTCTGGAACAGCGTTGGAAATTTGACTGCACAATAAGATTCGTAGGCTTACCTAGCGTTCGAGATATCGTGTTCGAGTCCCTTCACTCCTATCAATACGCGGAAGTATTGCAATGATAGTTTAGCTCGTGGTCAAGACCAATGATTTACATTTCCTCGAAAGTCATAAGTTGTGCGCACGCGAACTATGTAATATTCGTGCAGCAACTGAATTGGTATACAAGACAAAACTCGCAAGGATCCCCAAAGTGACAGCATTGACTCGCATCCCGGGGCTCACGACCTTCTTGTTGGACCCCGGCCGTGGGGATGGTTTTCTTCTGGCAATGGATCTCGTGAACGCCGTTTCGCGGGCCATTGCAGTCATCGGGATCCAGGAATCCACTGTGCACCCTGTCAGACTCGGCGGAACGGTGAATTGGTAGTTATACGAACCGTTCAGCGTCCCGGACTGAGGCTGCGGACTCGATGGTCGCGTCGACAGATTCGCGGTCGAAGCTTTGGTCGAAGCGTTCGATGATTTTGACGTCCGGCGTCCGGCGTCCTGCATTCACATCTCTTGCATAGTTCTTGATTCAGATACTACGGGTTTCTTGCAGTGCTATCGGGCGGAAACCATCGGTGTCGGATCTCAAGGGAGGGAAATACAGTGACTGGCGTTGCGGCAAGTTTCCGACAGCTGTCGACGCACGCGTACAAGAGCATCCACATAGACGGTCAAAGTGCGAACGGGAAGACGCACCGGTAATCGTGACCACGGGGCAACGAGAAGAATTGGAAGTTGAAGGTAC
The DNA here is from genome assembly GCA_029378255.1 of Mycena rosella. Taxonomy (NCBI): domain Eukaryota; kingdom Fungi; phylum Basidiomycota; class Agaricomycetes; order Agaricales; family Mycenaceae; genus Mycena; species Mycena rosella. The sequence goes on along the minus strand of JARKIE010000110.1, from coordinate 113,044 downwards.
GGATCTGCAAGGTGTAGAAAATCGACCGTGGCTTTCGATGAGCTAAATACCTAGACTTTGTATTGGCGACGTGGAAGGTACGCAAGTGGCTTCAGACGGGGATCTCAGGATGCGGTCGGCGATTGTTTTGAGGGCCCGTTAGACGCCCGTCCCGCGATTTTGCTCACAGGAAAGGTCGCTTGTGATTTTCTTGGCATGACTCATACAGAGTCGCAAAGCAAGGCCTTCCAGGGGCCGAACTTCAAGCTTTGCGATTTCAGGCCATACATGCGGCAAGGCAAAACCAGCGTGCATTGGAATCGACAACAGGCAACAGTGTCGGACACATATTTACTTGCGCTTCTTCCCCTTGCCCTTTACATTCCCCTTGCTCTCCACCGCGGCGGGCACGTCGGCGGCGCTCCCCTGCATCGCGCCTCCCCCACCCCCACCAGCGCCCTTGCGGCGCTTCTGCCCAAAGTTGGTGCGCTCGCTCTTCTTGAGCCAGCGCTCAGGGTCCGGCGGGGGCGTGACGCCGAGCACGACGCCCGGCGGGAGGCGCACTTTCTTCTCCTTCACCGGAGCTGGGGCGGCGGAAAGCGCGGAGGCGGCCACGGTGGGGGCATGGGCACCGGATACAGTCGGTGGCGGCGCGTCCTCGAGCTGGGTCTGCGTCGCCGTCGGGAGGGCGTCGAGCGAGTGCAGGAAGGTGGTGTTGATGAAGTCGAGGTGCGCCGATGCCGCTTGGCTGTTGGTGAGGATGTCGGCCTGTTCTTCGGCCGTCTGGAGAACATAGATTAGCAGTCGCATTTGAGCGCCAGGAGGACACGCACCGGCGCCGAATCTAGCAGCTCGTTATAGATGTCGAATGCCGCTTGATAAGCGCCTTCGCGGTAGTTCTAGGATGCTTCGTCAGAAAGGAGCGAAACGGAGGGGCATTGGATGACGCACCAGCTGCGCCTCGAGATGCCGAACGCCTCGCTCATCTACGCCTTCCGCGTCCTGGGCCAGAGCCGAGCGGGCATCGTCCTTCTTCTGCAAGCAATAGAGCGCGTACGCGCGTTCGAATGTGTACTGCAGCTCCTTCGTTCCTTCCGCATTCAGAGACTCGATCAGCGTGATGGCCGCCACCGCCTGGTCCGTCGTCAGCAGCAGAAACAGCTTCGTCTGGAGCGCATCGGGGTCCGAAGGCGAAAGCCGCAGGACTGTAGGTCTGCTCTCAACAACGGGAGAAAGGAGAACGAGAGAGACACGCACTCTTGTCGCACGTCCGGATCGCATTCGAATGGTGGCCTCCGTCGATTTGTGCGCAGAGGGTCGTAAAGAGGCGCTTGAGCTGTTCGGAGGCAGGACGTGGAGTCCCCGTCTTGGGTCTGGAGACGTGTGTAGGAGCCTTGGATTTGGGCGCTGGCATTCTGCTAAGAGAGAGCGGGCACGTGGCAACCCCGCTGATCCGTTTGGGACGGATCAGGTTATCTGCGGAGACTTTATTTTCTCAACCACTCTCAACCGTCACTCGCCTCTTGCGAAGAGAAGGAATCTGGAACATTCCTGTTCCAGGTAGACGGGAAAGTTCTGGATCTTGATCGGAGGGACCGTCGTCGCTGCAAAAATTCATCTATAAGCGGCCAGATACCGAGAAGCTCCCAGACGTGAAATAGGCCACGAGATTGTGTCAATTCAAGCTCCCCGTTGGAGCAGCTGCATTAGCATTTACCATCACGAATCTAGAGGTCGTCGATGGCGCGCGGGTCCGGACACTGCATTGACCAGAGCTAGAGTTGCGTCCTGGGAGATGGGGTTGAGTTGGGTATCCGGAGGAGATGCATTAAATACTACCTTCATGATTCAAGGTAGCGTTTCGGCCCGAAGTGTGTAATTCTGCCAGTGGAATGCTATTTGGAATTAGCAGCCGGGGATTTAGCTCTGAAACTCACGCCTTCACAACTCCGCGATGGGTAACCATCGAGCGGCAGATGCCTCGCCGCTTTCCGAGGATCTCGCACAAGGCGAAATTACCGTTACTGCTTTGCGGCCCTCTGCGTCGCGGTGTTTTAACTCTACGCGGTACGACTAAGCCGACTTGGAAGGTTGATTTTGAGAGCTCACCTTGAGCGAGACAGCGCCCTAGAGACTCGTGGTGGGAAAGAGATACATTGAAAATGTTGTATTTTTCGCTGTCAGTGGGTTCTGCGGATGCGAGATGGTGGACGGAAACAAGAAGGAAACGTAAGAGTAGGAAGGCAACCAACTTGAATTGATGGGCTGATGAGATCAATTCGCGCACACGTGACGATCCTTCTGAGCGTCTCGCGAGTAGATTTGTCACTCTGTGCTCGAATTTGGCATGGAATCATTGTCTCTCTCGAAATTAAATTCGGTGACTTGCAGTCTACAGTAACAAACCCCCTAGCAAAACGCCACGAGCGAGCGAAACACTAGATTGTTTATATACTTAGAGGTTTCCGACAGCTCCGAAATTTTGTGAGGTGAAAGTCCTCGGTATAAAACTCCCATCCGCAAAAGGAATTGGGTCAAACGGTCCTGTGGCGTGCTCAGGATTTAATTTTGTTTGGGCCATTATTTGGCCCATTTTCCCGTAAATTCCCCGAGCACTGGCGCATCATCGTGTCGCCCGTTGTTGGCTCTCCAACATGTCACACAAGGGTTTTCAGGGGCTGGGACGCCGAATATCACCATTCCGCGGCTTCAATCCGGCCATTTGAGGCTCCGGCCGGGATTTTCTAGTGTTTCGCTCGCTCGTTATTTGGCCAAATTTGGCCTCTTGGGCAAAGCACGCTCGTTCTCCACCAAAACCCTATCGAATCACAGACCTCTTTATATATCCAGGTAGGCCGGAAGCAGGCCTATAATCCCAGATAAAGATCCCGGCCAATTACGACCTACACAACACACGGGGGGCAAAAGCCAGCGCATGCGGAAACGACATGCGTCAAGCGCATGTCGTCCGCACTTGGTCGCGTCCTCGGATCAGGGATTGACAAAGGTGTCAATCGCCGTTTTGGCACCTTTGTTTTTCAGGGCAAATTCAAAGGAAAAACAAAGGTGCCAAAGAGGTGATTGACACCTTTGTCAATCACTGATCCGAGGACGCGACCAAGTGCGGACGACATGCGCTTGACGCATGCCGTTTCCGCATGCGCTGGCTTTTGCCCCCCGTGACAGTAGCAAGCGCCGCCTTTCTTGGGCGTTTCGCTAGGGGGTTTGTCACTGTATGGGATGAAGCTACTCGGTAACTGGCTCTCAATACATTCGCCGGAAAGGGTATCTTTTTGGAACTCCAGCGTTTATTTCTTGTCGGCCAGGCTCAAGGCACCGCAAAATTGGGTCTGCTAAAGAATGGAATTTAATCGGTTATAGTGATAGAAAGGATGGCGGGGAGGATTCGCTGGCGCTCTGGGCGATCTCATTCTGAGAGTAATACTCAACGTGTTGGAGGCCAGAATATATCGGAAATTAGCGTGGTACAGCCCCGGGTCCTGCACATCCCTGGTCCTTGGGAAACTAATAACGACAAGAGAGTGTTCCAGAGAGAATGGAGACTCGCGTCGGTCGAACTCTACCCTGTAGGAGGCATTTAATGCGGGCTGAGCCTGCGGGAGGAAAGGTTCAATGCGAGGTTCAATACCAGTATAGACTAGCAACTGTCGATTCGAGCCTGGGACCTCATGGGAGTCAAAATACACAAAAGAGCGTCATAGCCCAGCCCCGAGGTCGAGTGACTGCTTGCTGTGTAATCACTGGTTCCTCTGGCGGGTGCACGCCCAACCTCGCCAACAAGCTTTGCACCCTGAGAGCAGAAAGGTATTGCGAGCGGATCGAGACCAACCGGCCAACCATCTCCGTAGCATATTTCCAGCGATCTTTCCGAACTGGAATTTACCGACACGGCAGCTTCCAAGGTCGCGGGAGTAGACGAGACACAGGCGCACCAGCACCGGCTACGCCACCGCCGTGCAGTATCCAGGGGCTTTAGACGAAGTGGCTGTATTTTCGTTGCGTCAACAGAATTGAATTATGAATCAGCCGAGGGAAAGTCGTGGGCGTTTAACCGCAAAGGACCAAGAGCGTATCAATTTTTTTGCTCAGCTTCGACAGCTCTGTGTGGGAAAGTCACTGCAAATGCGTACTATAGTCCGAGAAAACGATCGCCCGCAAGCAAAGATGTGCGATAGTTGTATCACCAGATTTTCGTGCACCAGTTGTGCGCCGATCCAAGTGCATTTCATAAGTGCATGCGTTATGGCATGCAATCTGCGCGAGCAATCAATCGTCAGGAGCCCAAGAAAACGGAAATTAAACACAACTATGGGGATATGCGGGAGCGTGCTCCTTTTCCTTCTCGGAGTCGAGGAAAGATCCCGGGTACAGTGAGCCCGTTGATCAACCCGTTGATGATCCACAGCGGTTAGCTCACTCAGCTGGCTTCGACGTGGGTAGATTCGACTTCGAAGTTAAAGCAAAGCATGAGCAAGGTGACCACAGGCTTCCTGTAGAGCTAAGCCCCGTACGGCGCAAGGTTTGAGTGCATTCCAAACCGTTGCATCAGCGAGCAGCTGTCGATGTATTTTTACATGTTTTCGCACCCGAAATGCGGGGAAGACATCCATCCCGCGGCCATTTTTTCCCACCAATCGCAGAGGTGAATCGCCAAGACTTTGATCGTCCGTCGCAGCGATTCGAACCCACAGTCCGGATTCGCACCCAATGAACTAGTGGCAGATCGGGAGGCGAACACGGCATCCTGCGTTGAAGAAGTGCGGGACACATGGAGCTCCGCGGGGCTGTCCAGTACATTTTCCAACGGCGGGAACGAGTTGGCTTTTTTTTGAATCATTCTCCCACGAGCATGGGTGACAACACTCCGCATTAGGGCTCCTCGGCATTCCATGGGGTTCTTGCGCCCGAACATCCTAGCCGTGTCCGTGCGTCGGAGCTCGGTGCGTTGTCTGACTTGAGCATTTTAGCCTGAACCCCTGCTTGCTACTTGCGCCTCATCCCGCTGGAACATCTTGCTTCCGCAATGCAGCACTTGGGATCACGAAGTTCCGAACACGGTTTCCAATTGGCTCATTTCTCCCTGTTTCCTTTTGCAACGGTCTCCATGGGCAGTATCATATCATGACGCATATTTATGCGCTGTAGAAAACATGCAAATTAGATCGGAACATTCATACGCGTGTGTACCATTCCACGCCACAGCCCATTCAAATACTACGCAACCGAGGTCGACTCATAGTGGAAACCCCTCGCTTCCCTCTTTGTATCCCCTCAATGTCTACCTTTGACAACACGCGAGTTCTCTACCAATGGGCTTATAATGCCTCACTCAATGTGCTGAATTTGCAGATTTGGCCTTCTGTACAATGCGCTGGTTATTTCTGCGGCGTACGTACCTGAACGAATATATTTTTGGTATTTCCATCTCATAAACTGGTTGCTCCAGGATTTACGGGGGTATGCGGTGCTCGTTCAAGCTCCTCGGCGCAAGGATTCTGACCAGTAAATCAAGCCGGGATTGTGCAGGGCTGGTTCTATTATCACAAGTACCGTCACAGAGACCCAATGGCAATCAGGCTTCTGGTAAGTCTTACAACTCTCCAAGCTTCTTGCCTTGACACTCGTCCAAGGTAGCCTCAGTTCTCCTATGTAACACATGTCAACATATACTCGTGGCACGTATGTTCAGACAAGCCTCGAACCTAACAAATCTAGAACTAACCTCTGAATATCTCCAGACTCAAGTACGTCTTTCCATGTAAAATCCCCATCGTACCTCATCATCTCAGTATATATGTATCTCCTGACCGGACATCTGGATCCGGATGCTTTCGCTCGGGTGGTCAAGTTTGTATGCTGTTCCATTGACATCCGTTCTACCGACCTATTTAAAGAACTTACCCCATCGCATTGCTCGTGAGCGCCTTCACGGCAATCCTGGTGCGCAAGTATGTTCTCCATTTATAGTTGCGAGGTATGCGTTGACTGATTTTTGGGATATACAGCTTCTACGCATACCGTGTCTATGGGTGTAAGTGCGGCAAATGTCCTTATTTTGACTTGTTCAAATTTCTCCAAAGTGTCGAACGGAAACTGGATGCTTGGAGGATCAATGGTCAGTCCTGTTATTTTCCATATTCGATCGTGGCCAGTTGTGAACATTTCTTAGCTGTGTCTCAACCTAGGAGCCTTTGTATTGAGCATATGCGCGTAAATCAAAACAGTCACGGTTAATCATTCTCACAATCGTTCCCAGTTTATATCAGCAAACTGCAAGTTGCCATGAATTTTCGCGGACAAAGACTAATACAAACTATTTAGAGTGATGTTCAAAGACCTGGCCGGTTGGTCCACAGTCGAGGTTGGACGCCGTAAAATCATTGGCCATACAAATCTTAACTTGAAAGTCTTGGTAGAATATTGCAGTTGGAGTCGGTATCCTGCGGATTTTTGCTGTCGGCTACATTTGTGGTATGTTAACCGTGTGCTTTAACAGCGCCATCATTGACCGAGGGCAGGTGTCATGAACTTTCTACTGCGTAGGCAGAAAGGCAATAAAAAGCCGACCAATTTGCCCAATCGCGTGGTAAGACAGTACTGTTCTAATTTGCCATGAATCTGACTCCTACCAAGATCATCCTTACGTTTGCCACCGGTCGAATTGCTCCTTCCCTGCATAGATATCCAACTCACAGATCCATTAGATTTACCGACCTTCGTCGGTTCTATCGCCTACCTGATATCGGTGAGGGTTCTGATTTCAATCGGTGCCATTCTGAACATTTCTTGGCAGTTACTGGCTTCGCCCCAGACATTTCTTTCCAGCTTCTGGATCTTAACACGTGAGTGCGGATGAAAGGCCATTCAGAAATACTTACTTCTCCATTTTAGTTTCCACCGGTAAGCAATGTTGCCTGCCCAGCTCTCATCTGCTCATTTTTGTGTCAGTGGAAGTGAACTCGCTCTTGGTAACTTTGAACGCTCGAGATTACATCCACTGGACGAGACAAAACGAATCTATCGAGATGCACAGTGGGGTTCGATTCCCCTCCGGCTCGGGCTCCGGGTCCAGCGGCGACAGACGAGCGGTGAGCCCCACTTCTGTTTCCGTGCTGTGGGTCCAACTAATTGATCAGACCCTTCCACCGCCCGACAACCGCATCACCATCCGTATCGATAAACAGACCACAATCGATTTGGAAGAGGTATCCCATTTATCTTCTTGTAATTCTTTCGTCTTTATCAGTGGCTGTCAGGGAAACGGCTACTCGCCAGGGAACTCCGACTCCAAGCCGAAGATCTGAGAAATCTCTCGACTTCCGCCATCCTCGGACATTGGTTTATATACGGAAATTACTACCCATGCGTGTACGAACATTACGATGCATTTTACCTGTACTTATAGTTGTGAATGTTCATATGTCCACGTCGAAGCAGAGAGCACAAAGTCGGGCATACGAGAAATAAATATGGTCTGGAACTGCAAGCAGTAGCACTCGATAACGTTCTTCGAGGTCCTAGTTCGTACACTCCCAGAAACAAAGCATCCCAGAGACGGGCTATTAAGTAGAAAGCACCACGTGGGATTGTTTTCCAGCGGTCGAGAGCCCATGAGAGCTTGATGCAAGTACGTGCTTAAGGTCGGTCGACGGTGAACGAGGATCACAATGACATCACGTCCGAATCGAGCGCCTCGGTCAAAATGGAGTGAAAATGGAGTGAAATTCAGGCGGTCCGTCCGCATTACTGAACAGAAAGACAAGCTTTCCGGAGATAAGTTCTCTACATACTTAACATATCTCCCGATCGAAAGTAGTCCGAGCCATAAGCATAGTAGAGTCCGTCCATGTTCCGAGCACAAAGTCCACAACACGTCCGCCGCCCCAGGGTAGAAAACTCGTATTTCAAGCTACTTGGCAGTCGATTCGTCCGTGATTTCATGGACGTGACCGATAGACCGGCAGGAGGCTTCAATGTCCGAAGGAGCTGGGCAGTTTGAAGGCTGTTGGAGTTGGAGACGCGCAGGTACAGGTGCCAAGGTTGGTCGTGGGCGTCGCGGGGAAGACACACGTAGTAAGACGAGAGCGAGGAAGGCTCGAGGGACGGAAGGCTCAGGGGTCAATATGTTGGAATATCAGCAAGCCGACAGGTATCAAGCAGCCATGGAGATGCACTGGCGGCTGCGAATTGAGCATGGTAATGCACAGGATGCACTGGCGGTTGGGAAGCTGCCATAGGGACACACTGCCCGTTGAGCTGCTGGCATGGAGACGCATAGTGTTGCTGTGTGAGATGTTTCAGCTGGACTGAAACATCGTATATTCTATTGTTCAACCATCTTATTTATACTTGTATATACCCATTGTTCCGAAAGGTATAGGAGGGTTACTCCTTGCAATAAATTATCTTGCTTTCCCTACTTTCCCTACTCTTCCCCTCTCTTTGGATACCCCATTCTCACATGATATGTCTGGGCGCAGGGCATTCATGGGGTAAGATACCATGACAATTGTGCCGTTCATCAGGATTAGGACAGCGAGCATGCACTGGTGATTGAGACATGGATGAACTTGCCTGTGCCCTGCACATTTTAAAGCAGCCATTGCATTTGGGAATCTGGTATTACGGTTGGCTGATGGCGCGGAGGATAGAGAGAAGCGGACCAAATCGCAAGCAGGCTATCAGGGACAAGAAAAAAATCCCTCTGGAGAGGGAAAGGAAGGAAAAAATTATGCGTGCTGTTTCATCGCACAAAGCAGATGTACAGGCATTGTTGAAAGACCTTTCTCCAAAGATAGGGCACCCTCGAGGCATCCCAAAAGCCCCACCCACTAAAATTCATCACAGTGAGATCAAAGTGTTGGCGGAGTCACATCGGTTCGGTGGAGGGTCAGACCTGGTCTGGGACCATCTTACAACCACACCCAGTGCATTAGGGGTACCTGACTGTTCCAAGCAGCGTCTCTGGGCTGAAGCCCTCAGCCTAAGGAGCATTTGCCATGCGATCTGCACGAGCGAAGGGGATGTCTTAACAGCAGCACTCTCACACTCAAACTCGGTTATTTGGTCGGTTGAGTTGCAACACTGTGGAAAAAACCACCCCAGTCTGGGGGGCTGGAACAAGTTGCGACACTGTCACTAAGGAAGATTAAAATGATCCAATGAAGATCAAAATGATGCACAATGCTAAAAGCATGTACACAACACATACAATGTCCGCTGATTCCCTGTTTTGGGCCTCGTTTGACACACAATTGTTGAGACAGCCGGGATTGTGATGATTTGGTCCCATCTTTTCACCTTGTCCTCTCTTTCCCCCACTACCAGCACCTATGGATGATACCCAGTTTGTGGGCAGCATCTCCTCCAGTGTGCTGCTCGAGTTCCGTGGCACGGTGAGTAATATTGCGCTTCCTGATGATGCTTCCAGATCCATGACTGATCACGTCACATCATGGCAGCAATTCCCAGCTCCATTCATCAATCCCAGACAAGCTCTCACTCTTCTATGTCAGAGCATGTATTTCTCGTGCTAAAAGGTATTCTCTTGCACCCATTGAATCACCAAGTTGACACATTTCAAGGGGTGTCCATGGCTTGAAGCCGTATATCAACGACACTGTTTTCGCACGTCTCATGGACTTCCAGTACCTCAAGACGCAGGACGACCTTGACAAATTTACATTGTGGATCACAGGGTTAAAAATAAAGAAAGTTCAAGGTACACCTACTTACATGCTCATCAGCCGCTCCTTCATTGTGTTAATCATTTCAGATTGGTGAAAGCACAAGCTGCAATATCCCTGAATCATCCTGTCACTAATCAAGACACACTCGCGCATCCCCCCTGCTGACTGGGATATCACCGAGTCGACAACCAGCCTCAATGAGGGACAACATGCCTGGATCAATTGACAGACTGGTGTAAAATTGTCCCTGCTCGATGCAATAGAGAGCTGCGTTTCCAGCATTACCCGCTTAATCTGAATGTGCTGAATATATGTATACTTCTAACCACGCTCGTAAGATCGACTTCAAGACAGCGTGCAAGGTAAGAAATAGCAAGGAGACTGGAATACTCGACAGCAACTCCAACAACATTTTGCACCAGCTGGTGTGCAATGTTCAACATACTTACCTCCAACGTCACCACTAAGGCTCGCGCTTCGACTCAACACAATTCCGCGACAGCGGAGTTGCAATCCAAGTTGAACGAGGCCAAGGCGGTGAAGAAGAAGAACACCGAGGAGCTCAAGGATTTGCAGGCAAAGCTTTTCACCGCAAAGGGAACCACTAAACAGAAGTGTACCAGTGGTAAGAAGGTTACAGCAGATGAGCCTCTTCTTCAGGCAACATTGTCCGGGCGAGTGCTTTCACCTTGGCCTGCGGCAATGAGCAGCCATATTCCTGCTTCATCCATCCCCCCATTAATCAACGCCGCACCTATTACAGCCCCTTCCCCTTCGGCCTGCCCCTGAGTCGTTCTTTCCTGCAGCCTCGCTTGCTGGTCCGTCGTTGTTCGGGATACCACAGGTCAGACCAATGTGCACATATTTTGACTGTCAACTGATCTGTCACAGGAAATGGCACTACACACTGTCACGGGGCCATTCTCTGACCTTTTGGTTTGCTCGAGGTACTGCAGGGTGGATCCGCCTGGATTCAACCCAGGCCGGTGATGGCCAGGTATCTATCTGTGGTGGTGCCTGATTCAAATTCTTTTGCCAACTTCAACTTCAACTCGCTTTGCCATGGACACTGCCACTGGGTTGAGCTCAGTGGATTTCCTGGTACATATTTATAGGGAATTCACTTTTGTACAGCTTCTGAATACTCTCTGGAGACATACCCCTATCATGGTATGGATTTTAATTCCATGGCAATCCCACTTTCTACATCTGTCCTATCAACTCTGTATATGCCCAATACAGACATTTATGGTGACCTCGAATTTGGGCTGTTTGCTACTGCCCCTTCACCATCCGACTATGCAGCTCAGGCCCTGAGCTTCCCTGATCTGTCCATGTTGGGGAATGTGACAAGTGGACTTGATGTGTTCGTTGATGTACATTCACCGGGTTACCATACTATGGAAACCAAACTGTCCATTCTCTGTGCCCCATTGCTATTACCCGCTTTGTCCCGGCCACCCAGCACACCCGATTCACCTCCCCAGTGCCCCCAGAAGCCCATTCGGGGACCGGAGGTTGACCTGGCTAATATTCTCATGTCTACGAGGGCTCGGGTCCCTTCAATACAGGTTTTAGAAAGTCGGGGCCTTGCAAAGAAGTCAAAGAACAAGGTGTGGAGAGCTTCACATCATTTCAAACCCTTACTTATCCTCGTCCAGTGATCACCTACTACTTCATTTTGTTTGATTTGGTGTTGTAACATACATTGCTTGTGCACATAGTCTACTCCGCAATTGGAACATGTGGTCATGCAACACCAAAGATGTCCTCGAGAGTTTGGAGTAATCGGAGGCCTCGCACATGTAACGGCACCACCTGATTACCAATACAGCATCGCCAGCATTTCCGATCTACGGAGTAGGTCGGCAATCACTACCCAAGCTGCACAGCAGAGATCTAGAGTGTTGCAACTCGTCAGGATGCAGCGATGGTGTCACAACTCAAGTGTTCCCACATGGGGAGTTGGAGTGTGAGAGTGTCGCTGTTGGCATTGAAACGGTGCACCTAAGTATGGCCGTGCCTAGGACTGACTGAGATGCTGCTATGAACAGACACCAAAACCAACCAACACACACACACCAACAACACAACCAATACGAAGTGCTAACAAGTAAGTTCGGGTCGTCCTGAAGTATACAGGTAAGATTGAACTCCTCGAGGGACGTTGGGACGGAGATCAACTCAAAAGACGTTCGGATAGAACTGTCCTAGGAGCTTCCAGTAGTTGCAAACTACCAAACTGGGGTTTCCCAGGCCACGGAATGTGGGGGTGGGAGAGAGATAAAGTGTCCTAGGACTGCCAACAATTGGGCCTAGGGGTCTGGGAACTCCGACCAACCTGCTAAACAGGGTTGATTCCAAGAGTTATCTACGACCAGCCTGCTAAACAGAGCTGATTCCAATAGATGACCACGACCAGCCTGCTAAACGGGGCTGATTCCAATGGCTCGTTTGATACACGACCAACCTGCTAAACGGGGTTGATTCCAATGCCTGACCTTGCCACTTAACAAGGGACCTTTGAATACAAACTGCTGCAGCAGGACCACAACACAGTAGGGGCTTAGATGACCTTAAAGCACAAAGTAGCCAACAATCGAACTTCCTGTTAATGAATCTACACAAGAGGATAGGTTTTTAAACGAATCTCTGCGCTGATACAGAGAACACAAGGCCCTTGGCAAGCAAATGCTGTTGGCAACCGCCTAGGCAAGTACTGGGGCACGAGTGAACTGCTGCAGGGCGTGTCCTACGTGGTCTTTTATAGTAAATAGAGATGTACATGACAGAGTGAAACTGAGTAATGAGAAATATGATGAGATAAGAGAAATAGACAGTCCGGGCGGAATAGGAAGGGTATACGCGGCGAGCTGCTCTAGTTTTAGGTGTCCTCGGCACCTAGTAGTCATATCCTTTGACTCCTAGGGCCTATATTGGGTATATTTCAAATGTCCTCGGACTGGCCAAACCTATTCGTGTGCGCCCCGGCACCTCGGACACTTGCGTCCTGCCATGGCATGGTTGCTAATCCATCTCATTTGTTCAGCTTAGTGTGTAAGCCATGGAGTACCTCTGCCGGCCGTCTACGTCCTCGATGGCTCAGCCTCAACATTTCAGCCTGCTGTGATCAATCATCCACCGATCACGTTGGTCTAGTTTGGTTTCCTAGGATGTGTCGCGTCTGTCACATGTTTGATCAATCCCGGGATCCGCCAGGAGTGTGTCCATAGAACGACTTAGAGTGGTCCCGGGACATCCGCGATGGACTCCTAGGACATCTACATGTTCTTGTTGTAATTGTGTGAGCGGTCCGTGGACACCCGCAAGGGCTCCTCAGACGTCAACAATGTCTCCTATTGCCCGTATGAGCGGTCCAGGGGCACCCGCAAGGGTCCTCGGGACATCATAAGTATCATATTCAACATAGTCCTCGGACTATAGTAAGTCCTCGAACATGATCATGTCCGGTCGAAGTCCTTGTGCTAGGACTTCGACGTATGGTTCCTCGGACTGGTTCTATCCAGCTGTTCTGTGTCCAACTTGGTATTTAATCTTCGTCTAGGCTTTTGGTTTAACCTCCTTGGTAATACCTAGCTTTTTGTAGTGTAACCCGCCCCTAGGTATAGGTTGTAGGCCACATCTAATGAACTTCCTGCTACTCCTAGGACTGCTATGCCGATCCCCATGGTATAGGACCAAGCCGTAGCATGTTCAGAATAACATTACGGTTCTCTCAGCATCATCGATATATGACCAGCAGCTTCGGAGCTCAGCTCTGATCCTAACTGTATAGCACCGGGCAAGGTAGCCCTAGGACTCAGAATAGTCCTAGGACTCGCAAAATAGCGGGATTTCACGGTTCGCGCCAGACGCGCCGTATCAGCGTGTCCCCACGAGTGAAGTGGATCTGAGTTCTCAGGCTCCCCAGAGGCCTAGGTAGACCCTCGGGTAGGAAAGCTCAATGGGGCTGCACCAGTCATCTCCTTTCTGGTACCTGGTGGCCAATGGGATGCAGGGGGTTCGGTACAGCCGGCCGGTTGTCGCCAGAGGAGGGCCTGGGAAGCAAGCAGCAAGCAGAGAGGGAGACTTAGAGCGTCACTGGAGTGCTTGGCTCATCAGTGAGAGCAAGGGATGAGCGAGAGATGGTGGTTCGAGTCAAGAGAGTTTGTGGCAGTGTCATGTTTGTTCCGCAAAAAATTCTCCACGGATCCGCTCCATTGGATCCGCTCCCAAAATGGAGGCAGAAAATAGCAGGTAGGTATATTATTCAGAATCTCGGACAATATTACAAGGTGTGCCCCAAACCTCAAGCCATCTGTTTGATGCCTCGCACCCAACTCGCACTTCTCTGCCATTTCGCATGGCGTCAGCATGTCTTTGGCAATGTTCACCACACGTCTCGAGCATTTGCATCCTCGAGCATGAGAGTGGTGCTGCACCCGATGTTGCTGACCAAGAGAAGCATGTCTGGTGCAGGCTGGCAAAAGTTTTGAGACCATGGCACTCGACGGTGGAAGAGCTGGTCCACAAACCATTATGGCAAAGGGCCATGGGAGCACAAACGTGGGGGGGGGGTTTATTATAGTTGCATGGTCCACAACATGAACAACATGTCTACCAAAGACAAACATGTAGTAACATACAGGTGGTTATCTGTACATAAAATCTACAAGATGTCAATGAAGCACAACACCATTCCAGGGGGGCAATTGTCACAAGATGTTGGCTTACCATGGACTGGCCGGCCTCGAAAAGGCAGGACCTCCGGTTAAAACCTTGTGGGACCTGACCTCACGTCAAAAAATGCTGGAGTATGGGAGGAGTTCTCTCCCCCCAGGTAAAAATCCCCGGAGTCCACCAGTACACAGAAAGCTGTCGTGGATCTGTCCCTTTGCAGATGCATGAAACAAGCACCCAGGTCTGCCTCTGAAGAGAAGAGCCCGAGTGTTGTGTCAGAACTATTCCCAAAAGAACAGTGCAGGAAGAAGACCAATGCTGCGAGCGGTCATGGGCACATGTGAGATACCATACATCTTTTCTGAATTTTATTTTCACTTAGCATGCAATAACCAGGCATGCGTAGCATGCAAGTGGATGAAAGTGGATGATTTAATTTGAATTCATTTTTGGCAGAGAATAGCTCCAGGAGCATGAGAGATCACATTGAGATCTGCACTACACACTATGGATCAAGCAGTGTAGCACTAGTGGCAAGTATTTGACGTAGATGACGGGCATCTTGCATATGGTGCACTAGCACTGCCATGGCTGGTTCCAGCCGAGGTTCTACTGCCATGGTGCCTGCTACCACCTGAAGATGTCACCCCTAAGCCGCCTGCAGCTGCACTCGGAGCACGAGAATCCTGTGTCAGTTTTGCACTGCTTGCACTGGAAATCACCATCTTGATGTCATGGTAGGCCTCCACATTCTGCCTCGCCCAGGTTCTGCAAAGATTGCTCACATGGCCCATTGTCAGCAGAACAATTGTGAGGTAATTCCCCTCATCGCACAAATATCGCCGGCGAGGGATTACTTGGGCAGCGCCGTCCCCATGTGCAGCTTGAAGATCTCGGTGGTGTTTTCCTTCAGTGTTAGCGCCAGAATGATAGGCCCCATCTTGATGGAAGCCTCCAGCTCCAGCTCCTCTGCAGCGTGGAAGCACTTACTTAGGTGAGCGAGAGCGGGAGCAAATGAGGCGTCAGAATGGTGATTGGAGTGCAGGGGCAGAGAGTATTCACGACAATTAAGCTGCACAGCAGGGGAAGGGGAGTGGCGACAGAAGCCCAAAGTGGCAGAGACAGAATGGCTGGGGGCTAGTGAAGGCGACAAACATGAACATGAATGGGATGGCACAGCTGGAGCCATTTCCTTGCACAAGAAGGAGGTCTTCAACTGCTGGAGCTCCTTCCAATGAGCATCATTGATCTTCTGCTGTTTAGTGGTGGTAGACCTCATCTCGTTCATGAGTTTGTTGCACACCTTGTGTATAGTCACAAACTGTTCCTTCATGACCACGCCAAGCTCGGCTGCAGTATAGAGAGCTGCCGGAGGCATATGGTGCTCTAGCGCCTTGATCTCCTCCCTCTGGTCCTCCACCATCCCCATATGTTCCTCCAGGGCCTTGATTTCCATCGCATGGGAATCTGTTATCGACAGTGCATTGTTAATTGAATGGTCCAGCCCCTCCAAACACTGGAGGATGTAGTCCTTCTCATCATAGCTACGGACGGAAGACGCAGCAGGGGAGTTGGCAGCAGGGGAGTTGGCAGCAGGGGAATTGGGGGCAGTGGGAGCATCCTGCTCTGATCTGGCCTCTGAGGAGTTTGAGGTGCGAACATCACGGCCATCACATACAGCTGCGCAAAGGAAATTCTCGGTCACGAGATTGTCAACGGTGCAAGTGAGCCTCTTGACACATGTACCCATCACTCCCAGTGCGTCCGCCAGCTTCGCAAAGTTCCTGTCATTGCGAGCAGTCAGCTGTGTCATGCTCTCCTTTCCTGGACTGGAATCCCTCTTCTTCTTCAACAGCGCTGCCTTGAGCCCATACAGCTCAAAGGCAGTAGTGGTGGGGACCGCGGTCTTGGGTGGAGTGGGCATATTTGCTGATCTCATAATCTTCCGGCCTGTAGAGGGCTTGCCAATGTTGTCCTCAAGCTCCTTCTTCAGCTCCTTGCCGAGCACCAATGCATCCATTTTGGGGGCTTCCAGCATGACAGGTGTCACTGGGGCTGTCTGGGTGTTGCCTTGGAGGCTCGCTGCTTATTTATCAGGGGTGACAGGGGTATCTGTTGCAGGGGTTTTGTCGTGCATAGCAAAGAATTTCTTGTAAGGCTGTTGGCTGGAGGGAGAGCTCATGACTGCTGTGAGCAATGAGTGGGGTGTGCATTATGCAAATGAGCTTTGCCGACACATTTAGTTAATAGTTATGAGCCTGGAAAAACACAGCAAGTTAATTCTCTGTCGCAAGAAGAACGAAAAGACTAACTTACTGTCCCAAATGAGCTGTTTCACAACATGCATGGGTGGCCGTGGTAGCCACTGTTCAGTTATGTGTCTGGGAAAAGCACAGCAAGTTGGTTCTCTGCATATCAAGATTCGGAACAAAGAGGTAAACCCACTGGCCCAAAAGAACTGTTTTATGCCATGCATGGGCGCTGCAGCATCTGCCATCACACAACCCCTCGCCCATGATCCCGAACATGGTGTCTCACCCCAGGTGCATGTAGAGCACTGTGTCCACACCCTGCAGTGGAGGCCACAGACACGACGAGCACGCAGCTCTTGGCGCTGGAAACGGAGTGCATCTGTTTTAGGATGGTGTAGAGAATATTTATGTAGTAGCGATCATTCCTTCTGGCTGCTATAGGAAGGTTGGTGAGCTGAATGGGAGGCAGATGAGAATGGATGTATGTACGTACGTACCCAAGTTTGCAACTGGCCAACTGTTTACAACTGGTAAACTGCTTCACGCTGTGCATAGGCGGCCACAGCATCCGACATTGTGTGCCCTCACCCGTGATCTGGAACATGTTTTTTGGCCCCCAGCTGAACAAAGCAGGGCATCTTCACGCCCTGCAGCAGCGAAGAATGCAAGTGGGTTGAGGATATGAACCCTCAAGGGCACAGGCACCCAGGAGCACTTGAGCATAATGAGCATGCAGTTGGTGGCATCTGCTCCGACAGCAGAGCATGTTTGCACAAGGATGAAGAGGAACTACGATGATGTTGGCTTCTCCGGGGACTGTGGGATGGTTGGTGAGTAGAACGGGAGCCGGTTGAGGACGATAGGTACATACCAAGCATGTACACTGCCCGGCACAGCTGGGGAAGAGACTAATGGGCTCATGAGTAACGTGTGTATAGATTCAGTGGGACAGACAGATCTGCAGAGAGGAAGATATGCTGCACCAGGCCCCTACAAATATATCAGCCTAGACCCACAAAACACGGAAAGAACATCGAGGTGTGCCTGCGAGATGCCACAAATGATGTGTGCAGCCCCACTATAGTGCCTATGGTAGGATGCAGTGCATGGTTCTGCATGTGTTGTGCCTGGTGTCTTGCAGATGCAAGACAAAGAGATGGGATAATTGTGATGCTTACTGTTTGTGACTAAGCACCTGTGCAGGCGGAACACATCTGAACCAAGAAATTTATGGGTGCAAGCTGAAAGAGATTTGTAAGCGATAGTGTATGTCAGGAGCAAGGTGAACGAGAAAAGCACAAAAAAAAGTGTTTGGGAGCTGTGATAATTGAGCAGATCTGAGGGCCTTCTTTGGCTTGAACAGTGGTGCCCGTCCTGTTGCAAGGTGTGCATTTCATGTTGGTCCGTAGATTGAAAGGCTGAACACAGATTAGCGATAGGGAAAACTAGCGCACGCAGAGGGATGTACCTCAAACATGTGCACATCCATTGTTGTGCGCGGAGCTACAGAAGATCGAACAAATCTAACAAATCATGTCCGTGTCGAAAGGCGAGCGCTGTGTAATATTCATTTCAGGGTCTGGGAAGAAGAAAAAAAGAATTCCTAAAGGACAACAGTAATCCCGTGAGCCCGTAATCCCAGGATTATGCATTGGGACACTGCATCTGAACAGGGGGGGCTAATGTCATGATCTGGAATTCTTTTCCGTTATCCCGGAGTTCCACTCCGATATTCCGGACTCAACCCCTCCAAATCCCAATCATAGGAGCCACAATCGGTATTACTGTGTTGCATTAACCCTACATTAACCCTATGTGTCCTGTTGCCACAGACACCAAACCCCCTAAATCCCCTATAAATCCCTTGGCACTTGTATATAAACCCTGTACCATTCTACTATTCCTTATACTATTCTGGTCCGTACTCCAGCTGCTTGTTTGCTTGTCCCTCTCAGCTTTAATTTTCCCTTGTCCAGTCACCTCAGTCATGTTCCAAGAACCCTATGAATTGCTGTGCTGACATACTGATACCCGTCTGAACTGATACAAGCACACGGTTGCCTGTTCCCATCTGCAAGTCAAGTCAAAGTGTCCGTCTGGAGTCACACGCAAGGTCACCTGGATACGAAGTCCATCTGAAAATATGTACACCATCCGGGGTAACAATACCCACCCTACTGAAACATCGATCAAGAAGACTGGTAAGCAAAGCTTCTCCATCTGGGAGAAGACACCTGATATTACTAACAGTTCTCTGATAGAACTTCGGCCCGAGGCCCTCCCCGAACAAGGTTAGACTACCCCGAGCTCATATATCTTTTGAGTATAAATTCTATGTGTACATTGCCTTTGATAAATATGAACCACTCAGGGAAATACTTGGATAACAATGTTTCAGTTTAAATTTTCCTTCTACAAAAACTTTTGTAGCTGACAACGGCCGGCCTGGGGGCACGGAAAATGGACGAAAAAGTCGGTATTATATTAAGATGATCCGGTCTGTGAATTTGACTCAGGTCTGGCGGGAATGTTTGAAAGCATAATGAGAAGGAAATAACAAGAGAAAAAGAAAAAGAAGAGAAACATCCATGAACAGGAGTCAGGTCTTCAGTGGGAATCGCACCCACTACCCTAACGGTATCTTAACTCTCCTCAAGACCAGGATGGCATCGGCCATGATCCATGAAGGCTTGACTTTTCTTGGGGGGGGAGGGGGTAAGGAGTCAGGACTGAGGTTGGGCTTGATTATGTAGAGGTGGGGGAAAAAAATGGATGAATAACTCCACGCGTTGAAATCGGTCATAGGGAAATCGCAGTGCTGCGTCTGGCTGGACGGTTTGCGGGTACGGAGAAGGAAAGGAACCCAGATAAAGGAAAAGACGAGTAGAAGAGTCATGCCTTCGGTGGGAACAGAACCCAGTTTTCTAAACATACTATCGTTTATCATCAAGGCCAGGGAGTGAATTCGCCTTCATCCACGAGGGCGCTCCAGTCTTCTACCATACGTTGGTGCACTGAGCTCGGGTTGGATTGTATGAGGCGAGAAAATGGACGCATCACTTCGTTGTTGAAATCGATCATATGTAAATTGCGGTGCTTGGGTCTGAAATTTCATTAGCTCTCGCTGCACTTTTTTGGAGGTACAGAGGAGGAAAGGGAAACAGTTAGGTATGATGGCCAGTCGCATGTCTATTCGCCGGAGGTTAAAGGCAGGAAATTTCGCCGACATTACTGTAATTCGGAGAAGGGAGGCCAATAAAAAGATCATTTCCAGCATTTTGACGCTACGAAAATAATTTCGGGTTTGGGACCTGAGTGTGCCCCGGACAGTGTGTAGTCTCTCCTAGACAGACGCTTCAACAATACAACCTCGTGCCTCGGCTTGTTGAAGACAATGTGGGAGTTATTGGAGTTATTGGCTCAACATGGTTCGAATTCCGTACACCAAGCCGGCAGATATGAGAAGGCGCGTCTGAAATACTTTACCGAATCAGGTTACATGTTCCAATGAAACGACTTCGGTTCGTTCAACTCGGATGCAAAGAAGCATTCCAAAGGATATCAGTCAGCGTCGATAACCAATTTCAGCTTGCACAACATTATTCAAAGTGAGATTCAATTGTGAAGGGAAACTATGTTCGCACTGCCAGACGCTTCCCTTCCCTGTGCACTATACGGAATGAAAAGTCCTCACACAAGTCTATTTGTCTCTCGTCAAAGTGCTCTGAATCGGGATCCTGCTCTCTGGCCACGACGACTTCGATTTCAACCTCGAGCAGTTTTGGCGCCATCGGGAGAAGATGGACGTCAATGTGATTTCGGAAGACTCGAAGTAAAAGTCTTGCTTGGTCGCAAGCATTGTCGTAGAACGAGGAAGGGTCACTTCCATGATCGTTTTCGTCCTCGCTTCCATCCTCGTTGTCGTTAGTGTCAAGGAAGTCCTCGTCGTACATATTGGCGGCTGGCCCTCCTCCGTTGGGAACGGTTATCCAGAAGTGGGCACGGATCCATCGTACTTCATGAAGGTTGGCGAGTGCCTTCACGTCTGCCTTTTTCTAGGAATTTTGTGAAATTGAATACCAATTTTTGTAGTGTAGAATTAACGCTGAACAACTAACCGCGGATTTCAGGTGAAGTTCTAGGTGCGTGATCCCCGAACACGCTTGCCCAATGGCGCAAATTGTGCTGGAGTCCACGCCATGCATGTAGATTCCGTTGCTGTGGCCTTCCGACAAAGCATCGTACACGGCGTGATACCCATTGACAATGGCTAAGCGACGCAGGTTGGGTGTCTTGGTGAGTGCCGCAACAACGGCGCGCCCGCGCTCGGAGGCGCGTCTTTTGTTGTAGTCCCGAAGGAAAAGGGTCACGGCGAGGTCTCGAATGGGCCGCGCACCATCGCAAACCTTGAGAAAATCGTCGGCACGCCCGGCGAATGTTCGGAGGAGGGGCAAAGCATCGTCGCACAAGGATTGACTGCCCAAAACAACCGACACTTCATAGAGGGTGGGGTGTGCCTCGAGGAACGGGTTGAAATCAGGGCCCGGGCTGTCGTCCCATAAGAAGACCTCGATGCTTGCGACTTCAAGGCACGGTAGCCGGAGAGAGTTAACTGCCTCTTCCAATAAGGAGACGTGAGTGCCCTCCCACGATATATCCACCTTGAGGACGGTGAGTCCTGGGGATATGGTCGGGAGAAGCTCTAAGGATCTGAAAAACCGGCCCATCGTCGTCCGATCCTCTGCATGAAACACGTCAGATTCAAGCTCAGGATACCACACGAGCGACATACCGCCGCTAAACAGAGTTCGCTCCTTGTATGCGAGAGACTTGAGCCCCGGAATCTGGAGAAACTAGACCCAAGAGGCGAGTTAATAACACATCTCAAGGCCTTATCTGGCCTTACTTCAAACTTCGATATATTCGAGCACGACCGAACGACCGACAACTCGGCCAGGTTTTCGAATGCCGGCCGCTCACTGAGCAAGGGGGAAATGGCGATCTCATCTGCGTCCCAGTGGAACGTCCGCAATTGGGACTTGCCGTCCGGGGCATACTTCGCTGTGCAGCGCAGAGCTGTTTGCAGCGCCCCTTCGAGCCCACTCGGTGTTTTAATGGAACACCGTAGGCGCAGCTCCCGAACCAAAGTGGCCGGGTGCGGGCCGAGATTGTGGTGGCACCTTGTAGAGCCCAGAGTGAATAATAGGAATGCGAGACATCGGAGGTCCGTCCCTACAGTGCACACGTCCTGGACGATGCTCCTGTAGAGTATGGGCATCATATACAAATATTCCTCGCGTGAGGTGGCGCAAAAGTTCACAAGAGTCGCACGAGGCGCCTGCTCCGCAATGAGAGTCTTGAGCTCTAGGGGGAGCGGCGGCGGCGTCTGGGAGGTCGTCGCGCCACGAGAGGGCGTGTGTGCTGCAAAGGAGGTGAATCAATTGGAGATGGTACACGAGTAAATGTGACATACATGTCTGCGGTCGCGCCTCTTGTCCGATTGTCAGTGTCTCAGCGCTTCGCCAATTGGCCAGCCCTGCACGCGTCCAGAACGCGTTGACCTCCAGAAGTGTTCCCGACTCGAAGAAATACGAGATGGACACCCAGCTGAGCGGAAGTTTAGTACGCGATGCCTGCGCTATGCGAGGAGTGGCTCAACTCTTCATCGTCGAAGTTTTCCCACTAGTATGTAGTTGTACCATTTAACGAGTTGCTACGCATCAGAATAAAGGCGCACCTTGACATGATACTCCTGGGGACCACCAATAGGGTGTTTCATAATTGGAATTTTGGGTCCAACTTGTACCCCAACTCTGACCCCAACTTGGCCTCAACTTGAGCCAAGTTGAGGCACAAGTTGAGGCCTTGTTTGTGAAACACCTGAGGCAATGACTCTGCCTCAACTCGGAAATTGGGGCAAAGTTGAGCGCTTCGCCTATCACGAAAGATGCAATTTCTGGCCCAGGAACCCGAATTAGCCGAAGTTGGGACATCAAGTTGGGGCACAAGTTGGATGTCGAGTCGTGGTCCTATGCACGACTTGACATCCAACTCCGATTTTGTGCCCCAACTTGTGCCTCAACTTGGCTCAAGTTGGGACGCGAGTTGAGGCACGAGTTGGGCCCCAAAATCTAATTATGAAACACCCTTATAACAGCACAACAAGTTTGTTCGAGCGAGACAGAGAAAGAGGAAGAGATAGGGAAGTATAAGTTATATATCAGAGATGGCAAAGCGATGAGGAAAAGAAAATCAACAAAAAACCCCCCCAAAAATAGAGAAGACAGGACAAGCACAGCACAAGGGATTATCCGCGTGGGCGGTATTTCTTCCACGGACCTCCCCGCCTATTGGAGCGCTGCTGCGGCTCCGACACACTCGCGGGTATCATCTGCGGGCCCATGCATTTGGAAACGCGGTGCACCCCCGCGCGCTGGGCCTTTGGTGAATGAAGCACGGATTGCGGTGGCGAATGAAGGGTGGGTCGTGGCAGCGACGGTGGAGCGGGGACGTCAGAAGGCGACGATTTAGGTGCAAGTACGGCCGGGGAAGTCATATCGTTGACGGTCAGAGGCGACGCCTCGCGCTTGATTCCATTCGCCAGCCTCAGCGAGGGCGTGCGAGACTCCGCGACGCTAGACACCGCGAGCGGCGAGATATGCTCGTTCCCGGTCGCGACGAAGGCGGTCATGCTGAGCGGGAACACCTTCGCGTTCGGCTGGAGCTCATATAGCGTCACAATCGGCGCCACCGCAGGCGCGACCGCCAACGGCACCGCGTCGGCCATCTCGACGTCCCGAGGTACTGGCAGCTCCGCCACCGGTGGCTTGTCGCTGACGGCAGAGCGGCGGATACCGTCGAGGATGCGAGTGAGGCCGTCCTCAGCCTTCGCGGGGACGACCTCGTTCTCCTTGTCCTCGCCCTGCCGCATCCTTCTCATGCTAACTCTCCTGCTTCAGTTCGCGCTCCCGCTCGCGCTCCCGCTCGCGCTCCAGCTCCCGCTGCCTCTCCTTCTCGCGCTCCTGCGTAACCTTCACCTCTTTCGCTCGCTCCAGCTTCCTCCGCGCCTGTCACTCCTTGAACGAAACCTTAAAGACCGGAGGAGGTGCAGGGACGACGGCGGGGGCGGGGGATGGTTCGCGCACAAGAGCTGCCGGCGTGGGAGCCTCGGGTGAGAGCGACGCGGCGCTCCCCCACGCTGCACGGTCACCGGCGAAGCCGCTTGCTCGCTGGGTGCCAGCGGCACATCGGACTCGACAGGCACGGGCGCGGACACCGCCTCCTCGGTGAGGACATGCGGCGCGTTCTCGAGCAGCGCTTCAGCCTCCTCCTCCTCCGACTCGGGCGCGAGGCTCGGGCTCGCAGGCGACGGTCTACATTCCTCCTCCTGCCCACAGACAACAGCAGCGAGTCCTCCTCGGGCTCACGCTCCTCCACATCCACATCCGCGGAAGATTCGACGTCTGTATCCCATCCCGGGGTGATGCGTCCGCAACGGGCTCGATGAAGCGCACACGCGGGGACGGCTCCACATCGGCGGGTGGCAGCGTGGGAGCCCGAGCCGAGGAGCGTCGAGGCGGGCGAGGACGGGGATGCGTACGAGTGAACCGAGGACGCGTACGCGTAGGCGCGCGACACTGGCTGGGCCTTGGACTCGGCCAGGGCGCGCGCGATCTGCGGGTCCGACGAGGAGTCCGACAGGGCTGGCTCGCCGTACGCGGCGGCGGCGGCGTCGTATTAGTGTTCGCGTATCCCGCGGAGGCTGCTCCGTGAGCTTCGTGGTCTGGACATCCTGGACGTTCAAACTTCAAGCCATCTGGATTCTGGGGCCGGTGGTGTATTGTACAGCGCGCAGGCTATCGCAGATTTATGTCAAAGCAACGCAGAGCCCGAAATCAGTAGACGTGTACCGAGTACAGATGCGCAGATTCCGGGGCGCTGGGCCGAGGGCGTGCTTTGACTTTGAGGCCTCAGGCCTCAGGCCCCAGGGCTGAGCGCTGAGCGCTGAGTCGCGAGAAATAAATTGCAGAGATCTGATCAACACAGAGTCTGATCCGATTCCATCTCTCTCCCGGATTCTTCCGACAGTGACTCGGGCACTCGCTGCATAATCCTATAAAAAGCCAAAGCCAATACAAGAGAATGATCTACGCTATGTACAACGAATACTGAGCCTCCGATCAGTCGAGAAGACCTATAGACTCTTCTTGGAAGTTAGGGGTGTGCAGTGCAACGCTTTCGAGACGGGCATTTCCTTGCTGGAGTCAAAGAACGTGGTACTGAGACGGAGAAATGAAAACCTGGCCCACTTCACTCCCTGGAATGTAGAACCCCGCGCCAGAACTGGGTCACATTGAATGACTGAGACGTCGAAGATCAAAATGGATTGCTTGCCTCGAAGGACTGGAGTGCTACGGATCACTGGGTAGCCACTGGAGGACGGCCAGGGCCACAAAAACGGTATAATTCGAGGAAGATCCTTTCACCCACGCTGCACACCCGGAAGCACCGTCGCATTCCACGGGCGCATTCCACTGGCGCATTTACCGCATGTTCGCGAAAATGCAGATCCATGGCTGTCGCCGAGACTTTCGACACCAGTTCGGGCCTCACACTCTTGCTCTTTCTCCTTCTGCTTACTGAGAAGTATGAAGACTGTAGAAACCACCTCTTGACCGGTGGATTTTCCTCCCCGGAGCAGAGACTGTATTAGAAAGAATGAAGCGTTGAACGCCGCTTTTCGTACGAACAATTTTGTGTGGCCTATCACATATGCTGATGTGCTCAGTCAACTAGGATTTTGCATTAGGATATCGTCCGCCCCGATTCATTTTTACTGATGGTTGTTTCCTTTGCACCAGATTGTAGATGACATTAAAGGAGACAGCAATCGGAAGCCGGGCCGCACCTTTGCGCAGGAGCTTAGCGACGCATCGAGGTCATTTAACTGAAGGAGTGAAACTGTATAAGTTGCTCAGCGGCCTCGTACGATTCCAGCGTGGCCAATATCGTGCGATCCCCGCAGCTTCGATTTCCCCGGGCTTTCCGAGCTGGTACCGCGGCGACACTCCGAATCGCGTGCATGTCTGTCCCGAATATTCTAGCTATGTAAAGAAGATTTACACGCAATTACTCGAATACCCGGAACACTGGAGCTTTCAGCATCTTCCATTCTAAACCAAGCATTCTACCGACCCTCCTCCTGCATAGAGCTCGGAAATCCTCTGTTTTGTTCCTTCACTGTGTATCAGAAACCCTCAACCGAGATAAAGACTCATGCTTGCCCAACCACCGATTCTATTACTTGGCGATGTACTCTATACTTTGAATGGACGTGATACCAAAGAATAGGGTGGCCGTAAAGTGGTCAGAGAAGACTTCAGTTCCGCGGGCACTGATAAAGGGGCACCTACAAAAGCCCACATGCATCTAGCTACATCCTGTAATCTTCTCTGCAAATGTTCCTGCGACACCAACTGATCCACTTGATTTTGGCGGCAACAGCCATATCGTTCCCCGAGGCACACCTGGGCCCTGTCGTGGATCTGGGCTACGCACAGTATCAGGGTACAGTCTCTGCGGCCAATATATCCCATTTCCTGGGAATTCAATATGCGGCAGCACCATTAGGTCCGCACTTGGATCGGCCGCTCGTGCTTGTAACCTAATAATGTCTGGCAGGCGACTTGCGTTTCTGCGCCCCGCAGCCTCCGGCCAATGTACCCGGTGTGCAGCAGGCGACGACCCAGCCCAAGCAATGTTTCCAAGCGTGGTGGGGAACGTCCCCGACGAATCCGCTCGAAACGCGCGCGGCCGTCGCTTCGAGTGAAGACTGTTTGTTCCTCAAGTTCGTGTTGCTCGCAATGTGAAATGATTTAGAACGTTATATGCGAGCAGTGTTTACTCCTCGGGCGACGCCCCAGGAACCACGGTTGGCAACCTTCCGGTGCTTGTCTATATTCATGGCGGAGGGTGCGAATTCTGCTGGCTATATTTTTCTAACCGTTGAACCGGTCTTTCCATAGATACGTCGCGGGCAAAGCCAGTGCGTACAATGGAGAAGATATCATCAAGCAAAGCAACAGAGGGCTTGTCGTGGTTATCATCCAATACCGTCTGGGCGTCTTCGGTAAACAAACTTGCGACTCAAGAGCACCTCTGAACGTATATTAGGCTTCCTCTCTGGAGCCGAGGTTAAAAACAAAGGAGCATTGAACGCCGGATTGCGTAGGAAGATTTTATGCTGCTGTTCCACCACTTTGCTGATCTGGCTCGTCAGTCGACCAGGATTTCGCCTTGCGATGGGTTAATAAGCATGTATGCCTTCATATGCATAACTTTCCTTTCATCCCGCAATTTACAGTGTCGTTCAGATAGCAAAATTTGGAGGTGATCCGTCCAAGGTCACCATCTGGGGCGAATCTGCAGGTGTGTTGTATTTCAACCTGAGCATTGAGAAACCGATCTCATCAGTCGGAATATAGGCGCAGGCTCTGTGCTTCAACATGTCGTGGCGAACGACGGCAAGACCGAGCCACAGCTCTTCAGAGGCGCTATGACCAGCTCCATATTCCTTCCTTCCCAGTATGAATATAACCACCGAATCCCCGAAGTATGTCATTTAGTTCAGGTATTGGCCTTATTTAAACCATGCACAGCTTTTATTCAGAGAAGTTGTCGCTCAAACAAGGTAGGTGGTTCGATTAAACTGCATTCGTTATAATAATACCGGTCAGCTGCACAACTGCCACGGATTCGATGGTCTGTTTGCGGGCGACAGATGCTAACACTTTGCAAGCAGCCAACAAAAAAATTAGCAAAGGAGGGTTCTGGGGCACATTTCTGTTTCTTCCCGTGGTGGACGGCAGCTTCATCAGACAGCGGGCAACGTTATCTCTCCTGCAAGGGAAGGTCAACGGGGTCAGTCATTTAAACCGAACCGATTCTTGCTAACCGGCTCGAGATTCCAGGAGGCCCTTCTCTCGATGACCAACAGATTTGAAGGAACCTACTTTGTCAATCAAAGTACGGAAGCCACGGCCAACGCGACCCAGTATGCGCTAGACCTGTTCCCCGGGTTTGGCGCCGTGCACGCCTCCGAGGTGGGATCCATATACGCGAGCTTGGGTACAGAACTGTTCCAAGAAAATGCAATTCAGGGCGAATGTTTGTTCCCCTTAATTTTCTATCACTTCCGAGCTGACGCCCGTAATTCTTCAGCGATATTCATTTGCCCGACTTACCTTCTTCTCCGTGCGTTCACCGGCGCCGCGTTCAAGGTGTGAATTCACTTCAAGGCTCACGGTGTTATTGTAATGAATTCTCAACCACCAAATGTAGGCGGAGTTTGCGATTCAGCCGGCATTGCATGCAGATGATCTGCCATATTACTGGCCCTCGCTCGCCACGCCGTCCTACCAAAACCGCGACTTTATCAACGCGTTCACACAAACTTTCACGTCGTTTGCGATCTCCCAGGACCCCAACATGAAGATCAACCCAGCAACCATCACACCGCGTTGGGAGAAGTGGGATCTTGGGCATACAGAGATGCTCTTCAATGAGACGGCCGGGGTGCCCGTCGTGAAGCCTGTTATGACTTCAAACGCGCTTCTGGAGCGCTGCAGGTGTGTTTTCGCCCGCGCTGATTGATTTTCTCCTTATTTTACTTCCGTCAGGTTCTGGGATAGTGTCGGACATAAAACGGCACAGTAGGTGTGCTTGTCCTGGCCGCAACGGTTATAAAATTCACCTCAGCTGGAGGGACTGCAGTCCGCGCTTCAAATACAGTCACCAATTATATCAATCTCCAGAAATCTTGATAGACGAATAGCATTTAATTCAAGGCATCAATAGTGGTCTCGCGTCCGGCCCGAATACCCACTTGGTCTCACAATGAAAATAAATGTCGAGAAATGACCAGTTCCCTTATACACAGGATATCCAAATAAACTAGCGTGCGAGATTGACGAATTACTTGCATCATTTGCGGCCAGCTTTCGCGCGAGAATTCGAAGTAGATCTCACTAGTACGGGCGGGAAGTAAATAAATGATACCATGGTGAGACAATAGCCCTGAACAGGAAGCGAGGGCGCCGTGGAGGTGGCGGTCGCGATCGTGAGCCCGCGTTATTTTCCCTGTTCGGCGCTGTGAACTCATGGTCCTTGTGGCGGAAAGTATGACCCACGCTTCGGCGCGTCCGAAGTGGCGGGCGCGTCTTATTTTCGTCCTCAGCGGGCGCGCACTTGCGCTTGCCGGAGGTTGGTTTGGCGACGGTTACTTTGTCGGCGAGAGCCTTGGGACGGACATGGCCAATGGGAGGTTTTGCTGGTTGCGTTGGCGCTCAGAACACTGTACGCGTGCAAAGGATGATATCATACCGTGGATTGAGGCAAGTGAGGCCCTTGCTGCTTCCTCTGAACCCTCTGAAATCGTAATTGTAAAAAGTACGTCGCGAGAATGTGAACGCGAATATCGAACCGGTGGTTGCGGTAGGAGCTGGGGAGGGGTTGACCGCAGAAGGTTCTGGACAAGATTGGTTTAGACATAATATGAAAGGAATATCGGACATACCATTGGCCACGCCAGCGGCGCCGCTCATCGCACTAAGAACGCGAAAGGCCTGTAACGCGCCTGTGAATGCCCGCTGTCAGATAATTGAGGTACAAGAAAGACATGTAATACATACCTTTAAGGGCACTGATTTTTGCCTCCTGATCGCGGACGGTGTCCTTGAGCGCGAGTATGCGCTGTGCGAGCTCTCCGCGGCTCGTATTGAGTTTGTTGAGCTGCTGAGACAGACGGGAGGCCTCTTCTTGAAGGGTCGTTAGGTCTGCGAGGACAAGGTCTTCCCACATGGTGGTTGAGGAGAAAGTCACCGTCAGATCAAAGGTCGAGAAACAAGAGACGCCGGCATGTTCCGGAGATTTTCCACAGAATTTATACTCTGAGGAAAGTGACATCATTTTGGCAAACGAAATAGAGAGCGCCCCGAGGTATCCGAAGGCAATTGTAGTCGAACGTCTTTCCGCGCCCGGAATAAAGTGTTGATTGTCATTGAACATCGATTTCGGGTGGGTAGAAAATAATAAGCGAGTAAAAGGTAGAAGTAAATGTAGTAGAGGGGCTCGAGGGAGAAAATTCAGATATTTCGAAAAGTGAGGTGACACTCACTAGTACTGCGTCAGGTAGTCTGAGGTACTTGAAGTTGGAGTTGGACGCGACAGGAACATCGGGTCCGAGCTCCGATGTCCGGATTGAGACAGGTTTTTTTCACACCAACGAACACGTCCCACTGATTCACTCCCAGCCACTGTCCTCTGCAGCTGGAGCCTCACTCACGTCCTCACTGTGTAAACATCTCATTCAAACATGAGCACGCTCTATTCGCCGGTGTAATGGAATCTGGAATCTGGAATTGATCTGGAATCTGGATGTGTCGTGGACTGGACCTCTCCTCGCGCTTGGACTTCCCGCCGCCAACCGGCCATTGAAGGCGAAACGGTAAGATATGGTTGTTTTATGCGTATTCCAAGGGTCTTACATTTATTGCTCAGGCAAGCTAAGAGACTGCCCACTTGGAAATAATAGCGGTTCATGTACTTGATCTCCCCGTGCGTTCAGTTCCTTGGTGCCTCTCCCCTTTATTGAGGCTATGTAACACTAGCGCTGAAAGTCTTACTGGAAATGGCGCTCATCCTTTCGTCCTTGATCGTTCACTGGACTCTTACTTGACCAAATGCATACTCTTGCATACTCTTTCTCAAGGGTGCGCTGCCGCCTTCTTCATTTTTGCGCCGACTCACCGGAGCTCAGTGGTAATACTGCTTTGCACTCAGGCCAAGCCCACACATATATACCTCGCCCGCGTCAAACCCGTACCGTTCTGCACGCCAAGGGATCATGGCCCTCGGCGGAGTACCCCTTCAATTTCGCGCTGCTCAAGAATTATCTCGAATCTCGAGCTTCTTCTCCGAGCCGACGATCCCGTAGTGTATGGCGCAGGGGCAACCGTGTTCTTCGGTATCTGCCAGCAGGTGCGCTCGCGCTCTTGATTCCGTGGAGACCGGAGTGCTGAGATTTTTTCCAGAACTGTATCTAGTTACGAGCAACAGTTGAGCGACGAATGCCTTCCGCGGGCATCGCGTCCGTAGGTTGGCGACTCTAGCTCAGCTGGGTGTTCTTCGACACCTCTTTTGTGCCGGTAAGCCTCTTCATTCGACCTGATGTTCAAATCCCACAACTTATTCTACTTAGGTCTTGCGTTGACTCGTAGAATGCACAAGCTCTCGCCGCCTACCTTCTCGCGCGTTCCAGAAGCTCGTCCGACCACCGTAGTTACTCTGACAGGTAAACAACATATACATGCTCATTCCCGTATTAATATCCGATAACGCTGCCTTGTTCGCAGAGCTTCTCGAAGAACACTCTCATCTCTGAAACTCCAAGTCGTGCTTAGGAAGATTTTGGCGCTAGCCTACGTCAAATGCTGCCTATCCACCGGTGAGCTCCAACGCTCATATGGTGAATCATTCTTATTTGAGGCGACTAGCTAGAATTAAGCGATCTGCACGCTGGAAACCCACCTCCGCATCAAGGTCACAACCGTGCAATTTCTAGACCTTTCTGCGTGCCCTGGGACCAGCTTCGACCCAACAGCGTACCGCTCGCGCTACTCAAGATCGCTTCGTAACTCAAGATCACCTCCGGTCTATCGGTCGCACCGACGCTACTCGGACATATCGCGTACACGGCCGCAACACCGAATACGCGCCAGCAGTGGGCTACGCTTTCCGGCATCGCAGCCCATCCGCCGTCCGCTGGGTCTCGTACGTCTCTTACGAGGCGTCGTTCGTGTTCGCGCGCCCCGCCCATCAGCCGCAAACCCCGACCGTCATGTGTATCGCCTCCTCCTACCAGGAGAAGGCGATACACACGGTGGGCGGGGCTTTACGCCGCGGAATAGTGAGGGCGCGCGATTCCGCGGGCTGTTACTGGGGATGAAAGGGAAAGGAGCCAATGCAGGAGAGAAGATCAACCTTGTAGATCAGTGTGATGGTTATCAGGTTGGTCCTATGACAGCCTTGTCCTATCGCGGACGAGCTAACGCTGTTGCAGGATAGACGTGCGAATTAGCGCGGCGATTCGCTGCCGAAGACGGGACGGATGCCAAGCATGCGCCGTTGAGGACGATTGCGGGAGTGGTGGGCATACGCAGCTTTGAGCACGGTGGCAGTAAGGCACAAGGTCATCTAGGGGCAGAGCACGTCGCCTAGACACTGGAAGGGGTCGAGGAGCACAAGCACCAAAGGAGCGAATACTCATCCGTCGTAAAGAGCTTGAGGCGATCTCAGGGACACTGGCAGCGCGCTGGGACAGCAAACCTCCGCTGCACAGCAACACCACCACCATTATTTGGGGCCTCGTACCCCGGCATTCGACCCCTGCGCGTCCCCGACACCAAGATCGCGGTCTCCTTCCCCCCGGCGTATGATTCAAGCAGCGCCCGGCGCCGAAACACAGGGGCAGGGGGATTGCCAAAGACGCGCGTCGTGGAGGTGCGATACGACAAAGCGTGTTTGGTTGCTCCTTCAACGGGTCTGATCTCGTGAGTCGCGACGACGGATATGCACAGCGGCGGCGATGTGGCACACAGAGGAAGGACGCACGACCAGGTACGTTATTAGCCTCTCTTATGAAGCTCCACGCAGCTTACTGATATTTTCTAGAGACGTCCGCGACGGTTCGATGCTCGATGCTTGCCGCCGCGGCGACAGCGAGCGGATCCGGTCTCCGTGGCCCGCCGTGGCGCCCCAAAGTCGTGCCATGGATTCGGGATGGATTCAGGATGGTGTTTCGTGAGCATGGGTGGAGTCATGGGCGTCTTGCGGGCAGTTCCAACTTCCTTGTGGAGGGCGGTGGGAGAGGAGGAACAAGTGTCAAGCGGAGACTCAGATTAGCCCGCAGATCGTTACCAAGATGATCGCCGATCCCATCCGTTCCATCGCCTACTTCAAGGCGCCTCGTTACACACCGGCACCCCCAGGATCTCACTACGGTTTCCCGGTAATCACCCAGAGATGCAAGCCATGTGCGCCCCCGCCGCCAACGCTCTCCCTGCTGGTAACGAATAGCCCGAGAACCGCTCGGTAGAGTCGGACGGGTCGTCCAATCGTCACCGACGACGACCGTTGGTGAACGCGGAGGCGAGAGTGCGAGAAGGAAAGAGCGCGAGGAGAGAAGCGCGAGGAGGGATCGCGAACGCAGGGTTTGGCGTCGAGAAAGAAGAGAGTCAGGCATGTTCCAGAGATGTTCCGCAGACTTTATACTCCGCGGAAAGTGACATCATTTTGGCAAACGAAATGGAGAGCGCCCGAGTCGCCCGAAGGCATTTGGAGTTTCTTCGCCTCGAACATTTCTTTCTCCGCCTCGGAATAAAGTAATGTTAGTTCTCATCGAAGAACATCGGTTTCGGCGTAGAAAATACTAAGCAGGTGCAGGCTGAGGTGCTGCAGGTAGGGAGGTACATGTAAATAGGAACTCGGGGAACAATATTTAGGAATTTCAGCGTCCGAAACGGAGTGTGCAGGTGAGGTTAATGTGTGAGGAGCATGATTGCCAAGTCACGGTGGAACGCTCTGGACCGCGACGCGACGCGAGGCACGTGTCTGTACTCTCGGGCCTCGGTCCGAGCTCCATGTCCGCATCTGGAACAATCTTTTCACACCGACGACTTGCCGACGACTGGTCTTCAAGCACTGGGAATGAAGCTCACAACGTCCCGACTATACGTGATCCGTCTGCTGGGTCGGAGCCCTTGGGTCAGACGGCGCAGGCCGCAGGGTGCATGCAACGTGCTGGCGGACCTCATGATGACGAGGTCGTGAAACGCGCCCGAGTCCCCGGTATGTCCTTAATTCGGTTTGCACGGTGCCTGCGTATTGACTGGCTTCAGGATAGATTATCATGGATAATGCCTAATACCTTGTTAATCGAGCCGAAGTTATTACCACTCCTCCACACTAATCTCCTTGTCCGCGCTCTGCCGGGTCTAGGGCGCTATATCCGGAAATTGGTCCTGCTAGAACCCTAAGTTGGCATCTCCTCGTTATCTTGTATGCATTTTTCACCGCGAACACCTCCGAAGCCGACGATCCTCGGCTGGTCGCGACGTCTGAAGCCACACCCTGGACAAGTACCCGCGCCCGCTGCCCGGATACAGACATGGAGGCGGGCAAGACGGAGCGCAAGCTCGTGCTGCTGGGCCCGCTGTACACGAGGTGCGGGGCGGAGCACACTATGTGTAGGTGTTCTTTCTTTCCCTTGGTTTTATGAGGACCAGTCCTCCTTTCTCGTTCCTGTGTCTGTCATGCGCCGCTCGCTCGTGCATGCCTCGCGCCGTGGTGGTACGGCTCGCCCTGTATGCTGTTCAACGGATTTTTTTGCTATTTTTATTTCCATCTCTGTTTTTCCTCGCCGACGCTAACCTGACTCCGTTAACAGATTTCTGCCTCTCGAGTGTCAGCGTCCTCCTCGAGGAGTTTGCGCGCGACAGCGACGCGACGCGCTTCGCGCTTGTTGTTACCCTCCTCGGTATCTCCGTTGTACGCGCCCCTCCTTCTTTTCTTTTTAGCAAGCCCGCCCTGACACACGGATGTAGTTCTGCCCGCAGCTCGCGGGCAAGATCTCGCCGACCATTGGGCCGGTCGCGCAGTGCCACGAGAACTCGGTGTTCTACTTAGCCGCCAAGCCCGCGCCGAAGCCCGCCGTCATGGTCGTGCGCTACCGCATATTACGATTCAGTGCCCTGTGTACAGGAAGAGTTTGCGCAAGACGATGTACGTTTTGTTCCTTCCTCTATCCGCGCTGCTGCACGCTGATGGAGGGATTGGGTCTAGCACGCCGTTGATACTGTCGGTGAAGAAGGCGGTGCAAATGTATGCCGCAAGACGGGCCGTCACCGATCTTCATCTGCGAAGACGAGATGCAGCGCATTTCGAAGGAGGATAGGCAGGAGTTTATGCGAATCATAATATTGGTATGTGTCCTCTCTTTCCCTGCCTCTTCTCGTTCCTGCGCTGACGCGCCCGGGGCACAACAGGGACGGGTTCGTGCGCGAAGGGCAAGCTCAAAAGGCCAGCAACATGAGGTACGGGCTCGGTATGCCGTCCTTCCCTGTGCTCGGTCCACGGTGCTGACCATGCTGGGCAGCGCATCGCTGAAGCTCGCGGCACCTCGCGGTGCTGGAGGCGGCTGGCGTGACGGAGGGCGCCGGCGAGTGCCTCGAAGACAAGTCGATGCACTTCGCGGTCGAGGAGATGTACGGGGGGTGAGGGCGGCTGGGCGTACAACGGGAAGAACCTGTACGACGGGAGCATCCTCATTATCGACTCCGACATGATTGTTCCGGACTGCTGCGACGCCGCGCGCGAAATGTGCGAGAGCCGGACGTCGCGATTAACCAGCATGAGTCGGGTATGTCCTTCTCCTCTTGAGTGTATAGATTACTGACGTTGCGTAGACGTTAAAGTTGTTCGCAGTTGTCCTTTTTGTCGTCCTTTTTGGCTTCCTAGTAGGTTGTCGCGCCGTCCTATACCCAGTGGCCATGCCAAAACACAGCCACCCGTTCTGTGGTACAGAATGGAGCAGCAATTTATTAGGACAACGTACGCGGGATTGGAGTGCACGGCGGCCTCAGTGCGAATGTCCAGCATCTTCAGCAAGATTCCATTGCGAAACATGTACGCCCCGTCGATGCCGAGGTGCGTCAGGTTCGGCAGCCGGCACGCACGAGAAGTGTTTCAAGCAATATGTCCATAGACGTGATGCTGTAATACTGTCCTGGAGCATGAAGCAGTCTAGGGACGGCGATGACTCGAATATTGGGCTAGTTCCGCGATCAGCGCACCAGTCCACGAAGCTAAGGTACCGTGCTTCCGCGGCCGGGCCAAGCATACGTGAAAGCTGGATGATTTGTGTGGCGTTCTGTTGTGTGGCGTTCTGGCAATGGGCCCGATGGGCTTCCCAGTTATTTTTCTGGCACCGGGCGTTCTTGGGCCAGATATCAGAAGCGAGAAAGATTGTGAATACGGGGAGGTTACTGACGCAATACCGTGCCAGACGACACGCACACGTTTTCATAGGGCTGCACACCGTGCCCGTCACGGGCACGGCCGTCGTTTCGACGGGTGAGCAACGGGCACGGACCGTCGCCCGACGGTCCGTCATGTGAGCCCAGAAATTCTCTACGGAACGGGACGGACGACGGGACGGCCGTCGACGGGGGGACGGCAGTTGCCGGTTCGCCCGTGCGCTTATATTTACGTTCCAATAACCCTCAAGTACACAATAAACGGTCCATATTTCAATTCCAACCCACGATGGACCCAAATTTCACAGAAAACATTGCTTGGAATTTATTTTGCCCAAGATAAAGACAGTAGTATGTGAATTGGCGGAGGAAATACAAGGCATAAATAAAGCAATTGTTTTAGTAATATCTAAGCATCTCAGAGGATTTCCTTTACCGCATTCCGGGCGAGATGAAGGCGCTGTTTGACCATCATCAAGGTCCTGATGGTATCCGAATTCAGGCTCGCTCGTCGGAGAGAAATGGTGTCTGACCCCCCCGAAAAATGTGTTCCACAGCAACGGCAGAGCCTAAGCTTAAGTGAGAGAATAAGAAAAAGGTAGGAGGTAACGAAGCTAAGTCGAATACTCACCAGGGATGGTTAAATGTCGCGCACAAGACAAAAGAGGCTGGGAAATTGGGCTTTTCTGGCGAACCATCATTGAACAGGATCGCAGGTCTTGAAGTCCTCGCGCGGAAGCATGTAATATTCGCGGAGCTCATCCTGGGCCGCGCGACGCTCGACGCGATACCTCTGGGTGAAGTCCTTATGCGGGGACGCCTGAATGCGCGAGATAGATTGAACCGGTGTGGCGGTCACGGACTGAAATGGAGCAGATGAGACTTGGTCAGTATAGTTGCGTCGTAAATATGCATCCAGCTTAGTCTTCGCATCCTCCAGTCCTGCGAGGTAGTCGTCGTGGTAGAAATCTCGTATAATTCGATGTCGGCAGCGTCGCGAAGGTTTCTGTCGGTGTCTCGGGCGGGTGGGTCGGACATCCTGGGCTGGAGTGGTGAAGAAAGAAGAAAATCCTCACCATCTTTTATATTCGAGTCCTCGGTTCCAGTTCCGCTCGAAGACTGAGCAAAAATTAGAGAAATATGCGCGCCAGCACGGAAAGAGGCAGGAGAGCTGGACACTAGGATGGGGCAAGGCCAGCCGAACATGCTGGGAGTGGGGCAGGCATTGATGTGTCGTGATTTTACTCGCTTAACAGGTGTCTCAACAAGTTCAGAGCTGAGCCAGACTGTTGTTGAATGACTCTCAGTGGTGAATTTTGAAGTCTTGGGGTGTTTGACGCGTCAGGGACTCGACGGGGACGCACTGGCACGTAAGGATGCACAAGGGCGGAGGCAAGGGACGCTGTTGTTCCGAAAGGGAATTCGCTAAAAATTTAGATGGCCGTAATGATCACTGAACATTTGCTTGCTCTTTTCACGGCGCACGCTACCTATAGACCACAAACCCAGTCATAATACCCCGCAAATCAATTTGTCCGTTGTCCGTCGACGGCCGTCATTTCGCCGGCCGTCACCCATTAAAACCGTCCCGTTACCGTCCCGTCGAAAAAATTCTGAAGACCCCGACGGAACGGGTCGGCTACCCGTCGCACGGACCCCGTAGAACCGGCGCGACGGGTATGGCGTGCAGCCCTACGTTTTCAGCTGGGACACATCATCGGGAAGGCAACGGTCGCATCGAGGTGTGCCAGAGTGGACTACTCGAAGATGCTTATCGCAATCCTGGCAAGTATTCGCGCTCGGGACATGGGGGCCCAAATCGACATAGCTCATGGTGGTGGACGAAAAACCTCGGGGCAACCCCGTTTTCATTATGAAGAGGGTTGATCCCATCAACTTTACCCTCTTTAGGAGATCAGGCATGTACGTCCTCCGAAAGCCGGCAACTCCACATTACATTGACTCCCACCATCATCTACTGAGAAGGCAAAAGCCCGATTCCGACTGCGCTCCCCCTCCGCGAGCCTATGAGTGGCGGAGGAAGCATGGGAGTTGCCTCGAGAACGACGGCAGTACCTTGCAGAGATGGAATGGGATCGGGGCAAGAAAAAAAAAATCACATCCACATTAGAGGGCGCGCATCCAGCTCATTTGTGGTGCCTAGGCTCCATCGAACTCCCGGAGGCTTCCTGGGGACCCCCTTCGTGCATACCGTCCCAGACCAAGCCCAAAAGTCCTTGGTCGTGTCGTGGTCGCTGGCCTCGATGAGCTCGGTCGGACGGTGCCGTAATATCTGTATTAGTCATTTTGCCATGTCATAGCACCATTTTTGCAATGCTATGTATATTAGACACGAATGTCATAGTATGTGCGACATGGAAACATGGAATCCGAGGAATAAGTCCTCATCGGACTCCTCACAGGAGATCCGGCCTCCTAAAAATGATGCCTGACATGGACAACATTTTTCTGGCTTCTGTTCACGTCTGACGGTAGCAGTGCTGGACCGGATGCTCTTCACTTAATCCTGAATTTTGTGGTCTTTGGAAGAGTTGTGCTGCCGCTAGGTTGGGATTAATGCAGAAGAGAGACAACATTGCTAAATTCTCCAATAATTGACTCCAAATGTGCCGGCACAGGCGGCTTGTTATCCTGGAGAACATTGGTGATCAGAGACATGATAGGTGGATAGTTATATGAAATGTAATGTATGGAATGCACGAGCAGCAACATACCCATTTCATGTTCCATATACTTGCCACAATCTGAATCCCCATGCTCAATCCATGAATCATCCGCCACCCCGGAAATTGGGATAATTCCTCTTCGGGTTCGAGACCTCTTCACTCTCTTGAAACAGCTCAGCTGCTTCAAGACTCCTATTCCACTGCCCCATGCTAGTTTCAACAGACATTACCTTTACCAGGATGTCAAGGGAAAACGACAGCATTGGTGGGCATTAGAGAATGGTGTTGAAGGAGTCAATTTGATTCGAATGGCAAGCTCTTCTTACATCTGGATTCTGGACGGCTTGAGTCTTTTAACTGGACAAATATTCCACTATAACCCAACACCTGCAAATCTTATGGTGCAACTGACCAATACAGAGGTTTGAAGGCCAGCCTAAAAGAGCACTGGGTATAAATGTGTGTATGATGTTCTCCAACTTGAAAGATCTGAGCTGTTCCAGTTTCGAGTTTGTTTTGAGGTTCTCATTTTCCATTAACCACTTTTCCATGTTTCCTTTAGTTCTACTGTGGCGAGTCATGAGATTGTGTCCGTGAGCTTGGCTACGGGGATATGGAGAAGTCCAGGGATCACAATTTACATAGTGCCTGTAAATTTCGATAATCCCTGGGCCCCGGCGTTCCTAAGCGGGACTGGCCGTGCAATACTACCTACCTACCTACCTACCACTCCTTGGTCCGACTTGCTGAGAACTCACTGCCACAAGGATCAATGAATTCATTTTTTACTCATGCCCTCAGGCTGCGGTCAAGGATTGAATATTGAACCCAGAAGACCAGACTCAAGACCAACTGGGCATTGGTCATTTACCCCATAAATTCTTTACACTGAACCATGTCGCCTACACACCTCGGACTCCTCCTTGCGGCCGCGCAAGCAGCACTCGATCGTGACACTGAGCGGTTCTATCCACCCAACGCTATAGAGATCATTAGGAAACTCTTCCTCATGGCCCACGAGGAGGCGACCTTCAACATCCTGGAGTTCCACCGCAAGGCTGGTCGGGCCGAATTCTTCGCTCAAATGGGACGCCTTTTCAAAAGGAACTTGCCTCAGCATCTCTGGGAAATCTTCGGGGTTGGTTAGACCTTCTTCCCATGTTTTATCTGAGCTATTTGACAAGGACTTGACCCCGCGATCTCTAAACACCTCGAAGATGGCGTAGGATCCACGGGAACTCGAAAGAGAGATATGTCTACCCTGTTCTCGGTGTCCTCATAGAGGATATTTTTGAAGAGAGCTCCATGAACTTCGTGGCCACGGCGTTCGCAGACGTCGTCGCAGCTGTTCGAGAGGCAAGCCATAAAATGTTAAGTTATTCCGAGTCCATTTCAGCAGTCGTATTCACGCAATGTCCCAGTCAAATTCTGGACTCCTCTTCCGACAGCGACCATCTGTAAGTCATTCAGAGTCTATCGCAATGAATTTATTGACACAATGTCCCAGTCTGACGTCGGAAAGTACGAGTATGGAGACTGAAACGCCAGACAGCATTGCTGTGCTGGCTGTTCATTTTCAAAAATTTCACCAGGAGATATTCTATTGACCTGCTTTCATATGGGATTGTCTGAATTCTGTCATTACAGGCTGGTCCCGCCCGACCTGCCGCAGACACTCGCTGACATCAGTTACCTGTAGAACACGTCTGGAGTGGTATTCACGGTAACCCCTCTGTTCAAGCTCTATATAAGATGGTCGGCAACTCGTTCCTCTTTGCTCTGGCCACCTGCCTAGCCTCTAGAGCACTACTTGGCAGTAACTACACCTCAATCGAGATTCGAGAACCACGAGGTGTGTCTCCCGTTGAACTTGACGAATTCATCTGAAGCAGTTTGCGGCTTCTCACGGAGGTCCTGTTGTCTGAAGAGACTTCCCGCAAAGTTCTCAAAGCTATAAGATGGTACCCTCTCAACACTACTCCCCAA
Source organism: Mycena rosella (assembly GCA_029378255.1). NCBI lineage: Eukaryota > Fungi > Basidiomycota > Agaricomycetes > Agaricales > Mycenaceae > Mycena > Mycena rosella. The sequence goes on along the minus strand of JARKIE010000110.1, from coordinate 72,659 downwards.
GCCAGACTAGATCTGCCAGCGGTCAACCAAGCCGATGCCAGTGCTTTCCTTCTGCTATTCATCGGTGCATACGCAACACATTCGCAGCACGGTCTTTGAGGACTACGACCGTGGCTAGCCAACATATACGAGCCGTTAGCCGGTGCATATTTCTCGTTTTTGCCTCCGATTCAAACCATTTACACCTCGGCAAGCAACCCAAAGACCGTTGTATCCTCTCGAAAACGCAAAGCTACCAACACAGACAAAAGCATAAAGAAACACCTGAAAGGTTCGCCCTCGTTTCTAAGTACCCATGCATTCGTGGCCTTATGCTTTTTTTTCAGCGGACACTGGTATCGCAGGTAAAAGAACATCTGCGATATTTGTTCATTCTCCCACTATTGCTCTAGGTGTAGCACTGACGGCGGCAGGTGGTGTCCATTCATCTATACTGGGCGGTACACCACACCTCGCTCATCGTTGTATGCATTGATTGTTCAACTTCCACTTTCAGACCATCATAAACATCACGATGACCGTTTCATCTTTGCATAAGAGAACGGGATGCCGCAAGGAGGCACCAGCACCAGAAAGGGCTCCGGGTTCATGTATGTGTATCGTTCCTTCTGTCAATGAGCCCGCCTGAGTCTTTACATGCACAGCAATGACCGTGACGACCAACGCCCTTGATGTTGTTTCTGCTTCCACTTCTGCAACGGCAACAACTATCATCCCCCGCAGTTCTATCACTCTTTCTACGTCCCCCAGACGTTCTGTACCTGGATCATCGAAGTCGCCTATTGTTATTAGCCCTTGAGGTTGCACTCCTCCATTAAGCACTCCCATGGCATACGGGCGCCTTCATACGGAACACACATCCTACATTATTCATATTTATCTCGCTACAGCTTCGGATACCATGTACATCCAGCCCCGGATCCATACAATGTAGATCATCGTCTTCCTACACAAATCTATGAGATAGGGATAAATCTCGCTTGTTTCTTCTGGGCGCCGTTCTGCACCCGGATTCAATTCGCGGCGGGCGAGGAAAGCCTTCAGCACTGTAAATCCGTTCAACAGAGGAGTATAATTGCGACCGGGGTCCAGGAGTTGTGCGAGGCCATGACATGCATACCCGGGAGACACTCGCCCGTCGCAGCAAAGGCCAGCTGCTTTGACTTTGCACTGCGATTGTAAAGCACTGGGCTGACCCCGCGCAATCGTGGAACCGGAGGGTGTCTGTGACCATGGATATAATGAAGACGTATCAGAATCAGCACCAGAATCACGAGTGGCGCGCCAGGACTAAGTAGGACAGCAAATTGAATCAAATTGAATTGGACGCCGAAAAGGCATAGTATCCCATTATTGCGAGTCCCGGGCCACTGCTGCTAAGATGCTAGCCTGGAGCGGTACTTTTCGACACGACCGCTGTAGAAGATGGGATAGTCCGGGTGAGGAACTGAGAGGAGCGGGTCGTGTGTGTGCCTGGATAGTAGCCATTGTGTAGAAAATAGACTCGATGGAAGGGGAAATGCACTCAGCTTTGAACGTAGGACTCGTAATTCACTCGGGGAATTGTAGTCCACTCGGAGGACTTCTCTAGACTCGGAGGAGGTGGCTCAAGACTCAAGGGTAGATGATAGTAGGAGGAAGAAGAGGGAACCCCTGTTCGTCACATTGACAGGTTTAAATACATGATCGGGGTGGCTGTATCGTGCTCATGCATCACCAGAGCCCTAGCAACAACCAGACAATACAAACGTTTGGGTAATATAAGAGTCCATGGGAGAGAGAGAAGGAAAATAATATACCTAGGCTGACTACGTCTTCAACCGACGTACCAACTGGGATATGCGCAAAGACAGAATAGGGAGAGTCACTGCCCCGCAACAGTGCTGCCAGGAGGCTGACCAGGCCTCCCGGGTCTCGATCCCCAGCACACACCGAGCCAGCATCAATTTCGGAGCATAGCTTCGCCATAGGTAGAGACAAGAGATGGAGAGATGGATGGAGTGTGGGGATGAATGTGAAATAAATAGAGAAGAGAGATATATGTAGAAGGGAAAGAGAAAAGATATAGATAATAGAGGACTCACCAGCCATCCTTCCAACGTGGGTATAACACAATTGCGCGCTCGAAGTGATTCCCGCTACCTTTAGGTACGGGTTCTTATATAGCGCCCTATCAGCCTGTGTTTTGGCGGACCATCACATTTTCGTCAGCTGTTTTCTCGTAAGCACGTATCCTCCCCGCCAAAATCCTCCGGCCTGTCTTCGGCCGGGCGGTTTGCCGCTGATTGCCGCAGTTGCACTCGTAACCATGCTGACTCCGATTTCTCAACATATGGAGAGAAAGTCGAACTTGACTAAGAAATCTCTTTGGTCATGAAAAAAACTAGCCCATGAGCTAGGTCAATTTACCGTGGTCCAATGTGAGCTGGTCGACGTCGCGGGACGCCCGCGACGTTGACCGAGCGAACTTTGGACCGCCCATTCTTCATATCATTAACTCTTCATGCACTCATCTTATTCAAGGCAAGGACAATCTGCTTACATAAATTCAGTCTGAAATCTACACGAAATGACCCTGAGCACTGGTAGCGGCTGTGCCGCTTGTCGGCCCTACCCGCTTTATCTTGAGTACACGGTCACCTGATCTTCTGATGCGCGAGTCGAGCGAACGTTGCGTGGATGATGGAGCGTTGGTGGAGGCAAAACACATAAAATCTAAATGAAATAAAGGGAGGGAGGAAATGTGATAGTGAGTGTGTTCACAGGCAGAGGGAGAAGAGAGTGGCTGTTATCGCCGGAGAGGAACACTAACGCTCCGCTATATTAAGCATGAGCGATGTGCGTGCCAATAGGCACTTCCACACCGCGCGTCAATGTGTAGTGGCCAGCGGTGCAATGCTCCAGATCGAAAGCGGAGGGTAGTACGGTCCTTGGGGAACGAAAGGTGCAAGGGGCTGGTACGTGGTCTGCAATGCCCTTAGGCGGTGGCGAAACTGCCCTCGGCGCTGCATACCACAGAGACATGCGAATCGATGTGATCCGCACCCGTTACCACGATGGTGAACTTGAACTGGGCTTCCTTCGCGAGTTCAATTGAGAGGTTTATTTGCGAGGCCGGCCCAGGTTTCGACGCGCACATAAGACCAGTCATTACTTGTCCAGACCTTCCGTGTGCTAATAGTTGCTGAAGTGTAAGGTGTGGGCCGCGATGTGGGAGGAGAAAGGCCATCAAGTCACTTTGCCTGGATCAATCTGTATTGCGCTCTCGTACTTGCAAATTCAAGCAGAAAAGAAAACGAGTCAAGATACACGATTGCGAACATTTAAAATACATTCAAGCCGTCGCAAGTCTTTCCGAAGAGAGGCGATGATTGAAAAATATGGTCGCACCGCACGAAGCGGGCGCCAAGGGCGTATGCGCCGAAAGCACTATGAAATCCCCTCCACAAAATCCCCCCATCGTTGAATCCATCACATGAGTCGAGTCGAGTTCGAGTTGGAGGCGGATTGGATCTGGAATGCCACCCAACCTAGCACCGCGCCCAGCAACAATAAGGTACCCAGTCGTTTCCAATCGGCGTCTTGGGTCCGAAGACCTCAACCTAAGGAGCGTAAACGGTGGCGGCTGCGCGGGCGGAGCTCTCACTCGATCTCGAGTCTCCCAATTGTCTATACGGACAGGTCAGGTAGCGAAGCCGAGTGTTCTCCGCCCGCCAGCGCTTTCCCTTCTGGTAAAGCTGGCCGTCGGGATGCTGGGGGGTTCGGTTGGGGCATCCAGTCTTCACCAGTGTGGTTGTACCTGGGGATAATGCAGCAGAATACAGAGGCAAAGGTCATCCCGTACCTTGGGCGCGCAGACGAAGACCGGAATTTCTATACCAAGAGGGAAACTGAACGCGAGCTGAAAGATAGTGAGGCTTAGAACGAGCTTGAAAGTGGGAGGAAGCGGAGGGAGAACTCAGAAATGCGGCGAAAACGAGTATCAACAGAGAAGCAAGTGTTGCGAGGACGATGAAGAGTCACAGAGGAAGCTCGAGTTCTCTGGACTTGACTTTAGCGGTGGGTCGATAGGCAAAGAGGCGCCATGAGATTTGAGAGCAAGAATGGCTGACGGCGGAGATGGTGGTGGTCGAGAAACAAGAGACTCCGGCATGTTCCGGAGATTTTCCGCAGAATTTATACTCCGCTTAAGGTGACATCATTTGGCACAAAATGGAGAGCGGCCCGACCTCCGATCGAAGAACAGTCAACTTCATGCTGGGAATAACTTCATGCGGAATAAAGGCAATGAACGGAATGGGCGGCACGGTGCAAATGAACATCGATTTCGGATGCTACAAAATAATGAGCAAGTACTGCAGGTAGAGAAGAAGTAGGTAGGGACTCGAAATCTCGGCGTATGAAAGAAGTGTGTCAGTTCACGCGAAAACGCGACGCGAATACCTCAATGCCAAAGGGGCGCCTCCGCTAGCATTTCAATTTCACAATTGTCTCTGGAAGATTCATACTGTACCCATTGACTCTGGAATCTCGACATTCATTTTATAAGATCAATATACCCCCTTCGACCGACCGACCACAGTCTTTCATTGCGCCTTGCGCAGGCTGGGAATGTCCATTTCGCCTACGAGTCCCGACACCATGACCTTGAACCTTCGGAGCTCTTCCAGCTCTTCGTCGCGCTTTGCGCCGTCCTTTTGCATTTTCTCGATCGCATGATGCGCTAAGAAATGTTTGATGAGCGTCCGAACGTAACAAATGGTGATATCCGACCTTCCGTTAGGCTCTCGGCAAGGTCGCGTTCTTCAGCGTTACAGTAAATATTGAGGATAGACGATGATACCCGGAGGCACTGACGGTTTCTTTCGGAAGCTTCAAGCAGGCTTCTGAGCCTAGAATTTTCGGCGACAAGCGCATCACTCTCTGTGGATACTAAACCCCCTCAAAGTAAGTCTGCTCGGTCGATGAGCGGGATGTGGATGGCTGACATGTAGCTATGTGGGGCTTTTCCTCCGACATGGTCCAGTTTTCTGAACAACGCACATCAGCCCGATATGCAGAAGTGGGTTCAACTGAACGAGAACGTACCGTTGGCTGGCTTTACTTCTTCGGTCGATGGGCGGGATGTGGATGGCTGACATGTAGCTATGTGGAGCTTTTCCTCCGACATGGTCCAGTTTTCTGAACAACGCACATTAGTCCGATATGCAGAAGTGGGTTCAACTGAACGAGAACGTACCGTTGACTGGCTTTACTTCTTCGGTCGATGGGCGGGATGTGGATGGCTGACATGTAGCTATGTGGAGCTTTTCCTCCGACATGGTCCAGTTTTCTGAACAACGCACATTAGTCCGATATGCAGAAGTGGGTTCAACTGAACGAGAACGTACCGTTGACTGGCATTACTTCTTCGGTCGATGGGCGGGATGTGGATGGCTGACATGTAGCTATGTGGGGCTTCTCCTCAGACATGGTCCGGTTTTCTGAACAATGCACATCAGTCCAATATGCAGAAGTGGGTTCAACTGAACGAGAACGTACCGTTGGCTGGCTTTACTTCTGATAATTGGAACGAGGTTAGTTCGCCTGGACCCTCGATCAGGAACGACTGAGTTTCACGAACCCGGAACACGGAGGGACGCCTCATCCGATGCCGATTCTATTTGTCCCCGTTTTCTTTTCATACGATTGGAGGGAGTGATTTCTGGAGCTGAACCAACGGGTACGTTCAATCGACGTCGTCTCGCCACCTCTGCGTCGTGTCTTGCGCGATTAGCCGGGATATCAAGCGCCAGCGAGTGGAAGCTGGGCGCAGAGGACAATACGGCGGCGAACTCCTTCTGTAATCTGTCACCGAGAGTGTGGAACTGTTTGATTTCAATCTTCGCCCGGTTGAGACTCTGTGAGGCGAGCCAGGTCAGCCCTGCGGGGCTGATCCACAGGTAGCGATCCCGAAAGCGCGGACTCTCCGCCAGAAGCTGGGAGCCTTCTGACGCCCGAGGATTCCAGGCTTTCCATGCGGATTCGGTGCGCAAGTATAGGATAAATGGGAACGTAACGTCCCAGAAGATATCTCCTGGGCGCCCAATGTCCCCCGGAGGCACGCCAATTCCTCGAAATTCGTAGCACACAATCCTTCCGGCGACAGATTCGTATGGGTATTCCATCCCGTCTCGTAATTTGGGCGTTCTAAGCACTTGCTTGAGAATAATTACGTCTGGGTAACTGGACGATTGGAGCGCTTCGTTATCAGATGCCATAGTCGATACTTGTCGCTCGGAGCAGATGCTGGTTCTGTTTTATTTGGGCTAGGGCAATTCAAAAACCACATCACCTACTTTACAGAGTGACCGCAACGAACTCGAATCCGCAGCACGAACTCAAAACTGGATGAAAACAAATATCAGCTGCGGCAACCATTAGCAGGGGAGGATACATACCGGCCTCCAGCTTCTATGGTCGCCCAAAGGTCTCGCGAAGATGACTTTTCCTTGAAACGTCCCCAGAAAGGTAAATCGCGGTGGTAGTAGGCAATTAAATATCCGGTGGCTGTGTCGGCATGTTCCGCACCGACCGTTCCGCTGTTTTCAACCTAGCGTTTTCATCGTTCTCTGGCTTATGTCTGTGTTCTGCGCATCAAAAGCGTCAACAGAAATATATCCATGATTCCTGGCGCCGGAGGAGAAAATCTGAGTTCAATCATTAGCGAAAATCCCCAGGCTAACTTTGCAACTTCGAACAAGGAACTCGGAGTAATGCTAAAAGACTTAGGAATTTGCGAAGCATCGCCTGCGTGCACCGCTTTAATTCGAATGCTAATCCAGCGTACATAAGAGAAACCGCACTCCGAAGAAAACCGAACACGTGACTAGCGCGGCCAATTATGACAGCCAAGCTGCGCCAAACAAGACGAGATTTTTGCGCGTCAAGTAGTTTTTCAAATTTAAGGAGGGTAACGCATAGTGTCTGCAATGTGGATACATAACACTTATCTTTTCTGAAAGAATGCTTTGTATGGATGCTAACTAGGTACATGGTTTTGGAGCGCGCTTGGTTGGATCGCGCACAAGCGCTCGCCGTAAGCCCCACACCCGCGTCAAGGGGGCGCTCCGTCTGTGGGGACCTTTTAACCACAAATCTCAGAACACAAAAACGACCCTCGAGATCCACACAAATCTCCCCGCCCTCTGCGTCCCACCCAGTGAAATCGTGCGCAAAGTTGTCGAGGTGTCGGAGACCCGCAGGCTGATACCAGTCCGATGGAAGTAGCCGACGCCCCCGCAAGTCATCTCCCGTGAAGGATCCTTGGTGTCGGGCGTCTCCGCCGGGGCGGACCCGCGTAGCTCGGACGCGAGAGACTCGAACCACCCCTGAATACCCCCCTAGGCCGTTGTCGCGGGGGATCAGTCGTCAGAAGGATGGCCGCCCGTATGACTTGCTCCGTGCGTCAACTGATTGACCTCCTTTCACACCGGGAGGCGTTCAGGGCCCGGGCCAGGAGGGAGCAGTCAACTTGGCCAGCGCCGTGACCCATCGTGGCCACGGTCGTGTCACCCAGCACCGAAATGCGGTCACCACGGCCGCGGTCGATGGTGCGTCCCACCTGCCGGGGCTCTCCAGATGCGTAAACGAGGCCACCGTTCCTTGGGGCACGGAGGGTGCTGGGCCGGGTCCTCTGAGACGGTCCCTGTCGAGAATGCAGTCATACGGCCGGGTGGCTGGAGTACAGTGTGAGTGGAGGCGGCAGCGAGGCGGTGGTTGGGGGTCAAACAGTCAACGTACATGCGGCAGAGGGACGTCAGAGCGCTGCTGGAGGACATACCGTTTAGCATCGCGAGTTTATCTGAGTATACGACGCACCGAAGGGACAGAAAGTGGGAGGGGATGGTGGTTAAGACGAAGTGCCGGATAACATAGGAGATGACAGTGGTCGGGTATTTGGTTTCAGTTCAAAAGCGAAAGGTCAACGTTTTGAATGTCAGCCGCACATAGAGACGTCAATTTAGTTTCTGCTTTGTACCACCACAACCGCACCAACCGATGTCGATGCCCGCCCCCCCCTTCGCTGGGCTCTTCCCATCCACCACAACCGTGACGGTCGTTCCCTCTTTTACACGACCCGGCGTCACCGATCTCTCCGCCGCCGAACTCCGCACCTTCGTGATCGACCGAGTCAACCGCCGTAACAAGGCCGCCACACGCCTCAAATCGGCGGAAGCAGAATTGCATGCCGCACTGCACCACCTCCACACCCGCCACCAGCTCGCGGCACACAAACGAACGACTATTATCTCAGAGGCGGCGTCAGCAAGGACGAACAGGGACATGGCGCACCTCCGGTGTATCACCGCACATAGACAAGTCGAAGAGTGGTGGGGGACGGAGACGGCTGGCGAGAAGCACGGTACGCGACGCGCTACGCAATATTGTATGGCTGAATTTAAGACTTTATCCAGATCCTGCAGCAGTGCTCCGTCTCAAGAAGGCACGCGCCAGCGCCTTGGCAAGGAAGGCGAAGCCGTATCTGAGGGCGAAGGTGGCAGGGGGGAGTAAGCGGAGTCTGAAGAATTCAATTGTGGTTGTCCCGAACGAAGATGTGCAAGGATAGTTATGCATAGACTGGAGACGATCATGTACAAGGCAATCTAGGCGTATCATTTTGGATGAGACTATCGTCGGATGAGAGAGAAGAAACCTCACAGATATGCTAAGCTGGACTCGCCGGACCTGGGTTGACCACCACAAGACGCCTCGAACGGCTGCGCGTCACTGCGGAGTTGTGAACACGAATGCACGGAATAGGTTATCCGACTTACCCTTTGGAGACCCCATCGCCATCACCTCCCTGCGGGCCTTTTTCTTTATTGGCGAGACGGACGCGCCTGCGATTTCGCCATGGAGTGAGCCTGCCGCGCTGAGTGGATCCGGGTTGGCGACGAAGAGACGAATCGAACGGCGGCGCGTCACTGCAAAGTTATAAGCACAGATGCACGGAAAATTGGGTTCCCCGGCTGACCTGGAGATCCCCACGCCGCTACGTGCTCCTTGTCGGTCGGGTTGGGGGCGAAGAGACGCGTCGAACGGCGGCACGCCACTGCAAAGTTAAGTTATAAACACGGATGTACCGCCAATTGGGTTACCGAACTGACCTGGAGACCCCCACGCCGTTATGTTCTCCTTGTTGGCATTCTTCTTTTCTAGCGTGGTGGTGTCTTCGCCTACTGAATAGAATGCGTCAGCTCCTGCCCGCCGTGCTTGCAAAAATGATGACCTTCAAACGGTCGTTTAAGCTGGGCCTTCTTGAAACCCAGAGAAAATGTCGGCGCTGGTGCAAGCGTTAAACAGAGAATGATGCGTTAAATGAGATACTCGCCTTTAAGAGCCCCCAGCTCCTTCTCGTACGCTTTCGTCTGAATGTCGTAGTGCTCAGTCTCGTAGTTGTACTGAGCAATCTCGGCGCGCAGTTTCGTGTTCGAGCACGCTGATAGACTTTAGGATGGCCTCGATGATGTCGATCTCGTTTCCGGAGTCGCTGGGGTTCATTATGGAGAATATAAAATATGTTTGTCGCGGTGGTCGGAGTAGAAGATGGAGGGAGATGATGAACTGATGATGAACTGTTGCAACCGGCCCTTACTTCTCAATGTCCGCAGTTCGGACCTCCAAAAGTGCGTTTATTGGTACAACGAAGCTAGAGGATATCATACGCTATTAAACAAAAGTCTGGGTAGATTTAAAATTTTTTAAATAAGCTACCGAGCCTGTACGCTACAAAATCCCACTCAAGCCCGCATGCACGCGCGCCTCACCGCTGGCGGCTCACCGGGCGCGACACGGGCTCGTGCGGGTCGTAGTACGGCTCGTGCGCCAGCCCGTGTGCGAGCGGCGTCTCGTCCCCCGCGCGCCCCTCCGTGTCCTCGTACTGCGTCACCTTGTCCCTACTCAGTCGTTAAAATCAGCGCCGCTAGCACTGGCGGAGGTGCTCGCAGGGGGAGCGCATGACATGGTGCCCGGCGCAGAGTTACCGGACTAGGGAGATAGCTGGCCAACGAGAGTCGGAGTAGGAGGAGGATCGGTCAGATAATTACCGTATTCCAGGGGCCCGGATCCCATAGCGAGGAACGGAATCTCTTCGAATTCGAGGGGTATTTCGTTCGACCCGAAGGAGATGAGCTCCGGGAACCCAAAATCGAATATCGGCTGGTTGAATTGGCCGGCGATGAGTCCTCTAGGCCCCTGCCAAAGCGTTTCAATTCACCATTCGGTAGGAGCGCAAAGACACTTACCGGCGCGGTCCCGCTACTATAGCGGAAGCCCACTTCGCGCGTTGCCGGGGACGCGTTTATCTTCCCCAGACGGAAGACAGTCTGCCCAATTGGCGCAGTACCATCAGGCTCGATAAGGAGCAGGTCGCGTTCGCTTTCAACACCAGTGCAAGGATCGACGTCGATGGCATACCACTGGACAGTTGTCGAAGGATCTGTACTCCGTTAAATTTCTCTGCCGATCTCGCAGTTGAAATTCACTTGCCAGTTACGAATGCCGTTGCTCTAGGAAACGGCGCGTTTGATACGGTTCGAGGGACGCGGACTATATCTTACCTCGTTTCGGCGGTCTCAAGAGTTGGATTTGGGTCGATGATGCCATATTGTGCCGCCACGAGAGGCCCCCACGCCGTAACCTCCTCCTTGCGGGCCTTTTCTTCACTGACGAGGCGAACGTGCCTGCGGCCTCGCCACGGCGTGAGCCAGTCGCGCTGAGTGGATCCGGGTTGGCAACGAAGAGACGCGTCGAACGGCGGTGCGCCACTGCAAACTTATAAGCACGGATGTACAGACAGCTGGGTTACCGGACTGACCCCCACGCCGTTACGTTCTCCTTGCCGGCCTTCTTCTTTTCTTGCGTGGTTGTGTCTTCGCCTACCGTCCTGCTCGCCCTCCTTGCACAAATGATGACCTTCAAACGGCCTTTTACGCTGTCCCTTCCCCTTGAAACCGAGAGAAAAGGTCGGCGCTGGTGCAGGAGGTAAAAAGAGCATGATGCGCTAAAGGAGATACTCCAGCTACTTCTCGTACCCTCGTCTGAGTGTCGTATTATTAAGTCTTGTGATTGTGCAGGGCGAGCTCAGCTCGAGCGCGCGCAGTTTCGTGTTCGAGCGCGCTGATCGCCGTGAGGATGGTCTCGATGTCAACCTCGTTGCCGGAGTTGCTGGGGTTCATTAACGTTCATTATCGAGAATATAAAGTGTGTCGTGGCGGTCGGAGCAGAAGACATGTAACGGACGCTTACTTGATTCCGAATTCTCGCGACGCCTCAATGCTCTCAGCTACGACCTCCAATAGCGCGTTTATTGACAAAGCGAAGCTAGAGGATACTATAGGCTATTAAACAAAGGTCCGGGTAGAATGAAAATTAAAAAAAGATAGACCGCCACCGGGCCTGTGTACATTACAAAACCCCAGGCAAAGAAACACTCCTCACCGGCCGCGACACGGGCTCGTGCGTCAGAGGCGTCAGAGGCGTCTCGCCCCAGCTCGCCCCTCCCTGTCTTCGTACTGCGTCGCATTGTCCCTGCTAAGTCGTTAATCGGCAGCGCCAAGAAAGGGAAGGCGACTCACGGCGCGGCGAAGAGCGGGTCCCTGCTGACGCTGATACTCGTGTACAGCTGCTTGCGCCGGCTGATGCGCGACGCGGCGCGGGGCTTGCGGAAGTACATCGCACCGAGGACGATGAGCCTGACGACGAGGAGGCCGTTGATCGCGAGGAGCGCGATGATCGCGGGCGAGGGCGTCTTGCTGCCCCCGCCGCCGCTCGATCCGTCGGCGGCGTTGTCCGCACCGGGGTTGTTCTCGATCCGCTGGAAGGCCTCGATGTTGTTGAGCCCCGACTCGACGGCGCTGATGGAAAACACCATCCCCTGCGTGGAGTGCACCGGCGGTCCCTCTTGATGGTGATGTTGAACGTCGGGAAGTCCGTCGCGTTGGGCTGCACGAATTGGCTACGCATCAGCGTTAGTGGTTTTTGGGGTGGAACTCGCTGGTGCCAGTTAGGCCAACGAACACAAACGGAAAGACGAACGGTAACCGTGCCACCAATGGCTACGGAGATGTTGGCCGGGGTGAGTTTGAGGCCGTCGATGCCGGCCTTGATGACGTGGTTGACGGGCGGGGAGTCGGAGCCATAGTGCCTCGGTGCAGATGGTGGAGGTCATCTGGGAGTAGTACGTGGACGTGGACGCGGGCTGGTAGTTGTACTTCGACGCGGACGCGGGCTGGTAGGTGTACGTCGACGACCCGGAGGGGAGCGCGTTCCGGGGAGGCGGCCCTGGCGCCGCATAACTTTCAGCTGCGAGGGTCGGGTGAGGCGCCGGCAGCGCTTGAGGCACCGATTGCGACGCTGTCCGGATCTGGGTGGGGATTGTATAGGAGTGCAGGGGTGCGTACCCCAGGACTCGAAAATCGCGACCTCCTCGACGCCGATGTCGGCGAGGGTGGCGCCGACGATGTCTGGAAATCAAATTGCCGTGGACCGTGAATAGGTTCTAAGCGCACAGAGCCCCGGGATCTCGGAATTCAGAGAGAATCGCACCGCGGCGTCGGTTACGAGGTAAGTGTGTTTAATCTTAGAAGGCGCCGGAACAACGCGGGTCCCATTCCGGACGATCCGACTCATAGCGCGCCTGTATTTTTCGTCTTCCCTCCAACTTCCCTCCCGCACATTCCCAGTTCCTGTGACAGTAAAAACTGATGAGTCCTCATAGTACGGGCTGAGAGCTGGGACTGGGGACTGAGACCAATCGCTCGATCAGAAGGTGCATTTATAAGGTGGGCCATCTCAGGTTGATCGAAGGCGGAAGTGGGAGCGTCTGAGACCTGTGCTCCGGCTCCAGGGGTGCTTCCCTTGCAGACAGTCCAGGAGAGCGGATGAATCCAGTATGTGACACTAGAGAAAATTCATTGGTGGCACAGGAAACAAAATCCGGTATTGTCGGAATTTATCGGGGTCTTTGGAAGGTCTAGACTTTATCATAAGTCCAAGTCCAGGCTTAGCTTTAAGTACACGCAGTAGCAGGAACGAGGCATGCAAAGTCAGATTTCGTGAAGATTGCTTTCCCTTCATGCAAATTGTCTTCATCCCAGTGCCAAGATTCTAGGCAGTGCCAGGCGTCACTTCGTGACTACCGGATTTGGTGTGATTTGATCGCAAATTTAGAAATGATTCACGCTTCCCCCATTACCTTCCGCCCATCGTTAAACCATATAAATGGACATGGTTGTACCACAACTATTCAGGTTGTACAGGGCTAAGGCAACGGAAAAGATTTTATTTTTTCGCCCCGAGAAAGCGACCGATTATGTAAGATTTGTCACGTGTCATGCCTATTTGGGCGTCGCGCGACGCCGAACGCCTTCGTCCTCCCACACAGACGCTGGTACACGTCTGTGGGATGTGTACTTCTTCACTGCGTATGCTGCCTGCTGGATATTGAGGCCAGATCTGTGATTTAAATTAGTAAACAGGTGTAGGTTGCAAAAATCCCAGCCGAAAGACGTACTTGTACGCATCCATGTATCGGTAACAACGACGGAAGTAGCGGCGAATATTTGCGACCTTGACTTGATCCAGTGCCTCAGGAACAAGCTTCTGGGCCTTTGGGAATGTCCCGTCGGCCCGTTCTCGGAAGTCTGTCATCGCAAATGAGATGATACCAGACCGTGACTCGGAAATGTTAAACTCACATTGTTTCGCTTGGCCCCATACCATTTCAATCGGATTCAACTCACAATGAAATTTGGGGAGGAATAGGCATTTGTGGCCCGCTTTCTCGATGATGACCTGGAGTAAGGGTTTCTCTGCAACGAAGTCAGGCTGCAAAGAGAGGACACGACGCATGCAGCATGTTTTTCTGCGCATTAAATCCTTCTCCTCTGTGTCCGACACACCCCGATCAGCCAGTAATGAGTCGCCGGAGCCCTCAGCCTCGTCTTCACGTGCCTTTGCCTCCTTTGCGGCTCTGTCCCGTGCAACTTGCGAGGCGTTGCATTCAGCACAAACCCCAACGTACCGACCACGATAACGATCCAAGGTGTCAAGCAGGTTCCTTTCCGCAAGCACCTGCTCCATCCCCTTCGGAAGACCAGCAAGCGGTGCTCCATTGGCGTCGACATCAGTGGAATCACGCGGGTAAACCATGTGCTGAATTTGACCGGTCGTGGGGTTGATGGTGTCGTGCATGGCTGGTTGGCTTCCACCCGGGGATCGGTTCATTTTGTGAGCCAAGAGAGCGTCCGACGCATAGGCCTCGTGCGCTGAGGAACAATCGAAAATGAAAACGCCAACACCGTCCGGGTAGAGGTATTCGAAGATCTTGATTGCGTCTCGAGTCTAATCCATCCACGAATTAGAAGGGGCGTCAGCGCCGTAAAAATGACCAACTTGTGCAATGAGCTGCGGCATATCCCACCAAGCGTCATGGTTTGCACCCGGGTAAATTATGCGTCGTGCATCAAAGCTTGGGAGTTGGTAATTTGTTCCTTCAGGGGTGGGAGGTGGGACCCAGCTGTGGTCCGCCTCGGTTCGACCGGTGGCCGGGGCCCCACGTTTATTCCTCGGTTTCGGAGCCTTCTTCGATTTCGTCTTCTTGGGTGCAGCCATCGATTCCTCGGAGGCACGCGGTTCGGGGTGTTGCTGCGGAGTGGGTGGTTCGGTCGCTACGTATTGTTGTGTCTGTGTCGGCGCTTTGGGAAGCTCCAACTGCGACAAAATTTGGTCAGCAGTCAAGGAGAGTCGGCCCGACGAGGTATCCTCGATGATGAAATCCGAGACGTGGACAAGACGGCCACGACTCTTCCCTTGAAGCTCCTGTTCGCCTTCCCGCATCCAAACAAATGAGGATTGGTCATTGGCGTGAAAGCAGCACTCATCGTGAAAGATGCAATAGTGCCGCTTTGCACCAACACCGAGTTTCTCGCGGTAAATGACCTGCTCCATTCATCCCCCTCATATTCGTTGCAAAACCTATCAAGTTAAATTAGAGTTGAAGGATTTGAGACGAAGGCATTGAGAAAAACGCACGGCAACACGGAATGATACAGATAATTAATGAACACATTACGGGACTCCACAACATCTTCGCGCTCGTGGCCGTCGACGTACACACCCTTTTTCCGGCGGGAAAGTGTGAAACCCAATTTCTTGAACCATCGAACGGCGGTTGACTCCGAAATTGTGTCTTCGATGCCCAAGGAAGGGAGAAGGAAGTCGTTCACATAGTGTTTGAGTTTTACGGGTTTAATCTAATAAAGCCTGAGAATGCGAGCATGAAACAGATAAATAAATACAGACCCGCCCTTCGAATCCACCCTCATTAAGATCCAATGCTCCTGAGGCCCAGATGCGGACCGCAGCAAGGATCTCCGGATTCTTGAGCAATGTCGCATGGAATGCACCTTGACCTTGTTTTGACTCGGGCAACTCCCCAGTCGCCGCTAAATGAATGGCGAGTGCCCGAAGGCGTCGAGCAAAGGCTGGGCCCTTTCCCACGGCCGTGGCCACCTTTTCGCTGGTATCCAAGGCAGGTTTGATTTTTGGGATCAACTTCCGCATTTGTGCCTTGCAACGTGGCGGGGCCTGCCGAACACGTTTTTTGGCGACTTCAAGCCGCTCCAGGTAAACAAGCCTCAGATCATTGAATTGGCGAAGAGCCTCCAGGTCGGCAACCTTGTTTGCGGCTGTTCTGTCGGAGAGCATTGTTTTGGGTTTGCGAAGTAGCCGGAGGTGTTTTGCGATCAAGCGTTCAAGGCTGGCATGTGCTATCCGGGGAGAGACAGATGGATCCTCAGGAGATGTTCCGGGTGTGAAACCCGGGACCGCCGCAGCCGATGGTACTGCATCGGGAACAGACATTGACATGGGAGTTGGGAGGACGTCATCTTCGGAACAAGTGGGCACCGCATTTTCGGATACGGCGTCAATGGGTGGCTCTTGACAAATGTCCATGGCGACGAAAGGTGCGTCTGATTCGGTGGTGATAGACTGTTGAGTTCATGCAATTAACGAGGTGAGCAGGCACACAATCAAATTAAATACAGACCTCCTCTGGAACGGCAGCTTCGAGTTCCATCTCAGAAACTTCATCCGAAGGGACAGGATCGGATGTCCCTTGTGCAGCAATAAGAGGGGCATGTACAGAAAGGATCTTCGCGAAGATATCAGCGAGGGAAAAGTCAAAAATTATTGAAAACAAACCTCGACATCGGAGTCTGTTTCGTCCGGAGTCGGTTTATGCACCGGCTTTGGAGCACGCTGAAATGGTTTAATTATTGGTGTCTTTCACGGCTCGCAGAAAAAATAAATACCTTCGCGAAGAAATTGGCCACGCTGGGCTGCATATGCTTCGCGCGTGCTTTCTTAGTCAGGTTATTGGCTTCGCGATATAAAGTTGTTGTGCTCTGCCCGGCGGCGGAGTGCTCGACGAGATCTGCATTCTCAATGCGGTGTTTTCTTGATGTCGCGTTCATCTGATGGATGTCAATTTACTTGCGCTCCCGTATTCACCTATTGCCCACCTCTATTTTCAGTGCAAGATCTGCATCGACATTCTTCGTGAATTTGTTGGAATCCATGCGGCGGCAGCAGATCGAGCTAGACTCTTGATCTTTTCACCAACTCGCGTCGGAGAGTCCAGGGCAGCGGGAGCCTCAACCGGCGTGTCAATGTAGGTTCCATCTTTAGCAAGCTCTGTTGCCTCTTTGGGGTCTTGTTCACCACGCTTGTCGCGGTGGCGCTGGAGGGCAGCTTCTTTTCTGCGACTGTTCTTTGGCATGAGGACGTTGACGTGTAATTAAAAAAGATCGTTGATCCGATGCCCAACGCCATGACAGCCAGTGGGAATTTCTTTTTTTGGGGCCAAGATGGCCGGAAAAACGACCGATTATGTAAGCAAAATAAGATTATAGCGCCAATCGCATTCTTTTGGCAAGGTTTCTCTTCAAAATCTTAATTTGGAGGCGAAATTCTCAAAGGGGAAGGCCCAACATGACTTGCAAGGAAGTGATGCCTGGCACTGTAGGAGGACACTAACAGATGTCGGATTCCGACTCGAAGAACCTTTCTTTTGCTCGGCGACCATCCTAGACGGTTCTTCGATTGATTCCGTGCGTCCGGGA
Organism: Mycena rosella; assembly: GCA_029378255.1. NCBI lineage: Eukaryota > Fungi > Basidiomycota > Agaricomycetes > Agaricales > Mycenaceae > Mycena > Mycena rosella. The sequence goes on along the minus strand of JARKIE010000110.1, from coordinate 55,491 downwards.
CAAGAACGAATCCTGTCCAGGCAAAGGTACACCCGGAGGGCTTTTGCGTGGTGGTACATAACATCGAAAGAGAAAGGGTTTGTCATGATATCGATCTCATCAGCTCGCTTAAACTTCAAGCCCCGCCGCGTGACGTTCCCAACCAGAAATAACACGGCAGATGCTATAACTACATATCCACCGACCACAGGAGAAGAATGTCTAACAAGTCCATCCGAATCCCTGGACTAAAGAAAAATAAGGTACTGTAGCATATTACTCTTCCCCCCTAATCGCACTCCGCGATATGCTTAGTACTTGGACGCAACGGGCCACGCGGACGCGCTGACGCCGCTGGGGAAAGCGTTGCCGGAGACGCGGGGCTGGCGCTGCGTGGTGGGCTGCGACACGCGCGGCAGCCCGCAGCGTTTGAGGCACTCGTCCGTGCCGAGCGAGACGCTGTCGGGGATCTGCGGCATGTCAGTAATTAATCCATTGCAGATGCGGGGAATTAGCGTACGAGCGCCTCGAGCCCCATAACCTCCTCGACGCCGATGTCGTTGAGGGTGGCCGCGACGATGTCAGGCGAGAGCCCGAGGACTGTAACTTGGTGTCAGAACCTTATTACAAGAAAGAATCGACAGAGTACTCACACCGCTGCGCAATCTGGAGCGCCCCGGGGTCCTCGCTGTTGAAGCCCGAGACGAACATCGCCGGCGCTGCTCGCATAAACATAAGCACATATATAATATATGAGGCGCAGAGAGAAAACGCACCACACCCCTCGTTGATCTGGAAGTGGACGGAGCCCATCGGGAAGACGGTCATCTCGCCCGGGTCGAGGTCCGTCATGATGAAGCGCGCGCCGTTCTCCGTGATCATGCCCGTGCGGATCGTGCCGTTGACGTTGAACTGGATCTCCGTCGCGCGCGGGTGCGTGTGCGGCGTGTTCATCCCGCAGGGCTCGAGCAGCCCGATGGCTGCAAAGCACAACGAGCGCGGTAAATACACATCCGTGCCGGGGGGAAGTTAGAACGCGTACCCATGGCGGCGCCGTTGCCGACGACGGCGGGGAACGTCCCCGAGTTGGCGGTGATGACCTTGCCGCCTTTGCCGGCCGTGGCCTTTGCCAGGGGGTCGAAGAAATTGAACACGAACTGGTTGGTTTGTCAGCGGAGGCGCATTGTAAACGGCATAGTTAATTACCTGCGAGTCATCCGGCAGGAGGCCGATGCGGGCCGCGGCGGTAGGCGCGTCGCGCAGCTGGCCCACGATGTCGGTGGGGAGGGGCGCGGGCGCGGGGCTGGCGAGGGCGGAGCCGAAGACGGACGCGAGGAGGAGGGTGGACGTGAAGGAGAGCATTTCGTGGCGCAGTACAAGAAAGGAAGAAGAAATCTGAAAAAGACGAAGAGAAGATGGGAAAATGCACCGTCTCGGCGGCGCATTTATAGCGGCGCAGGGGGCCCCGTGGGCGGCGAATCGAGCAGCGTCCGAGTTTCAGGGCGGGCGTCGGCCATCTCGTTGACGGAATTGGCGTTCGCACAGCCCGGGCGGGCTTCCTTTTGTGGATATGGAGAAAACCGAGAGCTGGGTATGTTCCAGGTACGTACGCGCAGCGCGCAATGCGAGTGGCCGACACGATAATGCGATACGAGAGGTGACAAATAGACGTCGATCGCCGTCGATCACGCACAGGAAAGTCTACCGGCGGGGATCCCGGGCCGGGCGCATGAAAATCGACCGGTAGTCATGATCATCTTCTCCGTCTGTCTGTCTGATTTTCTTGCGCCAGAAACCGGGAATCCAGGAATAGGAGGATGACGCTTGGACATCGATGTCTTCCTTTCCCAGGGAGATTCGTCTGGCGAAACAGGGCCGAAGTCCAAGCCTACGCAGTCTAGCACGGAAGCACGGAGCAATGACACGGAGTCCGAGCACGAACGCAATGCGGCCAGTGTTTATCTGTGCCAAACCCACGGATGTCTGAATCCATAGCCGTGGTGCGGTATCGCACTTGGCGCGAGCAGTAGTACGCGTTGAGTGCGCGTCGAGTACGCGTCAAACAGGCGTCTGACACTGCGATGTCGCACGATTGCGATACTAGTATGCGGGTCCGGAGACGTTCGCGAGTCCTGTAAAGTCCAAAGTACTAGGCATGTCTCTTGCATGTTCTCCGTCTGTCTCCGTTCGTTTTCTGATTTTCGTTGCGCCAGGATTCAGGGATCCACGCCAGAGTCCAGTAATCCAGAATAGGACAATAACACTCGCCAACGACATCGACTCGGACTCGGATAACTTCCCTCCCCAGGGAGATCCAAGTTCGTCGGCGCGAAACAGGAGGCCATTGAACATTTCCTCCAGCCCAAGTCCAAGTCCAAGCAGACTAGCACGGAAGCACGTATGCGCGGAGGGTACGATACGGTCTGAAAGCAGTGTCTGTGTCTGTGTCGCCGGAGAGTTGCACCGAGTGTCTGTGCCAACCGCCGCCGCGCCATAGTCTTGCCAGTGGTGTGTACGCCAAGGCTCTATATTTGAGGTGGTGGTGGCGATGTCGGGGACGGGGACGGGGAAGTTCTACGCGTCGGCGTCGCGCACAGCAGCCGCGAGGTAATCCATCCCCGCGCGGCTCAGCAGCCCGCGCCACGCGTCCTTCAGCCCCCCGCCCCCGCCCCCGCCGTCTTCGTCCTCGTCGTCTTCGTCGGCGGAGGAGGAGGCGGAGGGCGCGGGCAGGTCGTGCCAGCGCATCACCAGCCGGCGCACGCGCTCTGGGTCTGGGTCTGCGTCCGCCTGCGCCGAGTCTGCCCCCGAGGCCGAGTCTGCGTCCGAGTGCGCGTCCGTCCCGGAGTCGAAGTCCGCCCCCGCCCCCGAGTCCGCGTGCGAGTCCGAGTCCGAGTCCGCGTCGATATCCACCGCAGCGACGCAGCACACCCCCACGCCCAGCGCGTCCGCCGCGTGTGCCCTTGGCGCGGTGATCAGGACCCGACGCCCCTGCTGCGCGCTTACGAACGCACGCCGCGCGCAGCTGCGCCGGCACGAGGCTCGGCACGCCGTCGTCGCGCGTCGACGCTGCCACGAACCGCACGACGCTGCCGCTGCCCGTATCGTCCACGCCATTATCCTCCACCCCCTCCCCGTTCCCCGCATCCCCACCCCCCGCGCGACGAACACGCCTGACGCGCGACGAACACGCCCGACGTGCGGCCCAGCTTCTGCACGCTCCGCGCGCGCCGCCTGCGCGCGGCGCTGAGCGGCTTCGCGCGCCGGGGGACGTTCGGTCTCGGGCGCGGGGTCAGATCCGGGCGGCAGGCCCCGCGGAGAGGGGGAACGGCAGCGGCGGGAGCAAGGGGAGCTGGATGGGGCTCGGTGCGTAGCTCGAGGCGGCGGCGTGGGACGAGGTCGGCGAGGCGGGCGCGGATACCACTACGGGCGCGGAGATGCGGAGCATGGGCCGCCGCCGGCTGCAAGGGACCCTTCGGCGCGGGGCGGGAGGGGCGCGGGGGTCAGTATGAGCGTCGAGGAGCAGGACAAGCCCGGGGAGAGCCGGAGGGGCGAGGAAGGGGGGTCCATAGGGGCGGTAGATAGTTTGGTTTGGGTGACGGCCACAGCGACGAGACGGCTTGAGTTAAGGAGGTTGAATTCGACGCTTTGCGCTTGTTGATGGTCGTCGTCTAGTCAAATAGGGTCTTTAGGGCACCGTAGCGTCGCAGAGGAATATTGAGGACGACGAGGGTGCAGGGACGTCGCAGGTAGCGGTCGAGCGCAGAGGCAAAGGGCGTTGCGTTGCTCCACAATCGCGCCTAATTCGCATCGCGCATCGTGCAGTCATCCCGTCGTCCCGATCTGTCCGAAATCCTAATCACGGTACGGTCTACCGGAATGAAGGAGGGTTAGCAGAGGCTACAACGCCGCAAAGAAGAGCAGACCATTAGGGTACAGAGTATTGCGTTATTCGACATCCTTCCTTCCAGTGCCACTCGACCAGCGAATCCGTTTCGAGCATCCTACACCTTCTCTTTCTCCTTCTTCGTCCTTCGCTCCCCCCTCAGCCCCCCCTCGTCCTCCCCAAGCACATCCTGCAGCAACACCCCATCGCACAGGCCCAAACGTCGTCGCCCCCGCGCAGCGCCACCCGCGCGCCCTCCAGCCACCGCACCAGCCTGCGCAGCGTCTCCCCCTCGCCCCCACAGCGCGGCCACTTGCTTTTCTGTTTCCGCTTCGTTTTCCGTTTCCGTTTTCCCTGCACCGGCGTCGTTGGAGTCGGGTTGGAGGACCAGGGAGGACAAGGGCGAGAACGGGGGCGCGGGCGGCGCGAGGAAGAACCCGAGCGCGTGCAGCGGCCGTTGTTACCGCGGGGGTCCGATCAGGGTATTCGCTTATTACCAATCTTATCACGTGACGGATTTGCGGCGCGAGCTTATATGCACTTACAACGCGACTTCTCTTGAAATAACGGTGCAGACTGACACTATATACCTGTGCCTCAAGTTCTGCTCCTTCAGAATTTTGTCTTGGGCCATAAATCACAAATAAATCAAGAGAATGAGTACCTTATGTAACTGAGATTTGTAAGCAGGCCAACATCTGTTCGGTCAATATTCTGCATCCAGAAATCGGGAAAAAAATCTGGAAGGTGTACACTGTACAGACAGCCTGATTTCAACGGGTTACGAATGAGGAATTTGAACTGTGGCCTGGGCTAGCGCGAAAGTGAACGGTGTGACGTGACAAGATTGGTAATAAGGCGATACCCTGATCGGACCCCCGCGACAACCAACAGACTTCAACAAAGCGAGGTACGAGCTCAAATTTTGTTGAAGCGTCTGTCTACGAGAGACTAGGCTACTTAAGCACCGAGTCGGGAGGTATGCTACAACGAAATGGAGCTCACATCCCCGTCGAATCCCACCAAGGCACAAGCTCAAACGGAAAACTGACTTCTCTCACTCTTGCATCCTGTGCTCAGATTGATTCCACAGGAGGCCGCTCCCCCCAGAAAGCATCGGGACATCCAATTTCGTGTCCTTATTACTGGAAGGGCAAATGCAGGGAAGACCTCTATCCTGCAAAGGGTGTGCGAACCTACAGAGAGTCCGGAGATCTACAGGGTCAAGGTTGTCAATGGAAAGAAAACCCGGGAGAAGGTCATCTAACACATTCCCGTGGGACTCTGTGATACTGAAAGCTCACCTTTAGATGGATCATCTTGGTCCTACTTCTGAGGTGTGTAAATCTCTCCCCTTGTTGAGACTTCTCACTGTTTGTGCAGCGCGGTCAGCACAGCATCTCGGATGAATTGATATTTGCAAATCACACGGGTTATGTATTCCATGACTCCTGCGGATTCGAAAGTGGCAGTACCGATGAGCTACAGCATGTCCAAGCATTTGTGAGCGACAGGTCACAAAGAAAAAGACTTAGCCAACGGTTGCATGCAATCTGGTTTGCATTATTTTATCACTAGATACTTTATTTAGTCTTATGATTTTCTTTGAAGGTACTGCATTCCAATGGACAATCATCGCCCAGGCCTGGACATTGCTTCATTCTACAATATCTGCCCAGACAAGAATGGTGTGTGGTTCTTGGAGTAAAATATGAGTTTCTGATTCAGTGCTCTAAGTTCCTGTTATCCTACTTTATACCAAGTATGAGGCCTTCAGGCGTAATGTGCAGATCGACCTGGATCCGGAGGAAGAGGCAGATGATCTTGAAGATCTACAGTGTCGTGCCCACCACAAATGTCAGGAAATCTTTCAGGCCCAATACTTGAGCAAAGTTGGTGAAACACCATTTGTGCGGCTCGAAGGTGGGACCTTAAAACATCTGTCTTGCTTGATTTTTGAGAATTCATAGGAATGGATAAACCAAGTCAACCTTGTGATGAACTTCTCAAGTCAACCATGGAGGCCCTGAATCCTGCTGCTGTTGGACTTATGCTTTTAACGGTGCAAAAAGCGAATTTGAAGCTCAGTGTACATGTCACGTACCATGACTTCAGACCCCGTCGGCTCCCGAGTATTTCCGAACAGTTCCTATTGGGTCCCTTCCTACATCACGACACAGCTCCACACTATGATATCCCTCCCTCGGAACCTTCGGTCCTCCGGAAACTCCGCCGCAGCATTGACTCATATGTACAGCAGTCACTCATTGCTATCACGGAACCTCGGCGCCCCGACGGCTCCGACACTTAAGTAATAATTTAGACCTAGTATAAAAAGCCTTATGTACATCCTGTTCTAGTCAGTTTGAATATCGACTAAGACTTCCTCCTTATCCTCATCCTCGCTTCGGTCTTCCATCGGCCTCCGTTATCCTCCCTTCGTCGGCCTCCGACCTTTTCCGAAATTGGACACGGGTTGTAGAGAAGGGCGCAGCGCACGAGCTGAAGCCAAGTCCACTCTGTCCCCGTCGGCTCCGCCTCGGTCCCGACTGGACTTCGCACTTTCCACGCGAAGTCCATATCTTGTGTAGCGTTCACCCCTCGCTCACATTCAACTTGTCTTGACAGGACCCCTCGGACCCGATCGGCCCCGACGGCGATCCGGTACTTGACAGTACAGCACACGGTGAAGCGGTGAGTGTTATATGACTGGGCCTGCAAGATGTTTCAACACAACACAGAACTTTGGGTGTTCAAAATTCAGAGGGACAAACAGAGGAATACTTCATGAAGATATGGTTGCATGCATTTCCTATGCTTTGGGTGGGTTGTGCAGCCAAATTTGAGCTGTTACATACTAATGCACTGCTCCAATCGGAATCAAATGTTCAGTTTATGAGTCCCTCCTTTGGCCATTCCGCTGGTCTGCTTACTGAGACGATGCCTGGCACTGTTGTTCAGCGTGTGAGTCCCTCCTTTGGCCATTCCGCTGGTCTGCTTGCTGAGACAATGCCTGACTCTGTTGTTCAGTTTGTGAGTCCCTCCTTTGGCGTTCTGCTGGTCTGCTTGCTGAGACAATGCCTGGCTCTGTTGTTCAGCGTGTGAGTCCCTCCTTTGGCTGTTCCGCTGGTCTGCTTGCTAAGATGATGCCTGACACTGTTGGTTAGGATGTGAGTCCCTCCTTTGGCCTTTCTGCTGGTCTGCTTGCTGAGGCGATGCCTGGCACTGTTGTTCAGTCTGTGAGCCCCTCCTTTGGCCGTTCTGCTGGTCTGCTTGCTGAGATGATGCCTGGCTCTGTTGTTCAGTTGGTGAGTCCCTCCTTTGGCTGTTCCACTGGTCTGCTTGCTGAGACAATGCCTGGCTCTATTGGTTAGGATGTGTGTCCCTCGACGATGCCTGGCACTGTGTTCAGTATGTGAGTCCCTCCTTTGACTGTTCCACTGAGCTGCTTGCTGAGATGATGCCTGGCACTGTTGATTAGGATGTAAGTCCCTCCTTTAGCCGTTCTGCTGCCCTGGTTGCTAAGATGATGCCTGACACTGTTGGTTAGGATGTGAGTCCCTCCTTTGGCCGTTCCACTGGTCTGCTTGCTGACATGATGCCCGGCACTGTTGTCCAGAACTTTGTGAGTGAGTTCCCTCTCTACTCCTGTGTGCCCTGACACCATGTTCCTGATCTTCCAAATCAGCCAGTGAGCTTCTTATATGCCTTCACCTATGCCAGCTGATACAATCTTCCATGATTTAGCGAGTGAGCTCCTTGCCTCACCCACTCCCGATGTCACATCTCATTTCTCTAGTTTGTCAGTTCTTTGCATTGTCTTGTTGTCCCTGCCTGAATTAACCTCTTCCATCAATGTCATCCAGGGAAAACTGCTTTTCTTAATCAAGAACTTTGTAAAACAAGTTTGTTGTCTCCTCTTTGCATCCTGCCATTCTCATCTACTCTTCAGGCTCCTCCACCGACTAGCGTGAAATATAGGACTATTGGTATTCAATTCAATACTTGCTCTCTCACTTGTCCAATTCAAACTGGACAGTCACAGTCAGTGTTCTTCGCCATGCTGCACTGACACATGTGAAGACTCAAATCACCCCCGACCAGGCATTCCAGCAGGCTTGCGAGCTATACTTCAAGTCTGACACCCCTGTCAAAGTCGAACAGTGGTTCACCGCCTCTCCTGATCCCACTGATCAGGAAATGATCGAAATGATCCTATCGTGTAAGTCTCTGTTTCTGCATCCATGTTCCTTAGCTGAATGATAAATCCAAACTCTAGGCGAACTGTGATGCACATTCTCCAAATCCATGCTTCCTCTATGTAGTATTAGTCCACCCTCATTTATGTACTTCTGGATGATGATATCTTTTGTTTGGGTTCTTCACCCTGTACTTGGACGAGTCACAAGGACTGTGAATGAACACCAATTTTGAAAGATGCTGCTTGGCATGAAGATGGCTATGATGGTCCAAATGCACTTTTAATCCTGTGCTACTTTTTTATGCATTTTTCTATGGCGGTCCAAATGCACTTTTAATCATGCGCTACTTTTTTTATGTGTTTTTCGATTTTGCAACACTTTTATAATGAAAATGGCCCTTGTGTGATGCTTTTATGGGCCCCGAGATCATCTGAATAAGTGTCATGGAAAGTCCGATTTCGTGGCACTTTTATCAGGCAAATCCGACTTGCAACATTTTCATTTCAGACATCTGATCCGCGACTCTTTTTGATTGACCGTGTGCACACAAACTTTTTTATTGGCATTGCTTATGCACAAACTTATTGCCGTTGCGCGCAAACTTCTTTAGAAAAATCATTAAATCTACGGCTTGTACCATGGCTACAGCTACATGTAAGTAAGACATGCCAATGCGAACTATCCAATAGGTGTGCATAGTAGGCCAAGGGACACAATGGTGGGGTACGAAAGGAGCGAGGACATGGTCCAGGATCTCCTACTCATGATGTGGGTGTGTGCATGGAGGATGAGAGGTGAGCAAGCAAAGATGGGAATGATACACAAACAGTTATAGTGCCCTTAGCACATAGGATGTAGGTGACCAATTGGATTCTCAAGTCGGAGCGCTGGCACTTCACCCAAGTCACGGTCACAAGGGTTGTCCAAATGTGGAAGTCCAAATGTGGCCGGTGGTCGGGACATAAATTTGGATGGGCAAGCAGCCACAGATGTTTAATATTAAAACAATGTAGACTAGGGGAGAGATAATGCACGACTAAAAGAAAGTAGTGCCAGGCTCAGACTATGATGTGTGCAAAATGCGGCTCAGACTACGATGCTGCACCCCGAAATGCTCGCAGAATGAGCTGCACGCACCAGCTCATCTGTTTGCAAGGCCATCAACACCTCAATGGCCATGTCAACAAGGCCCTCCTCCTGTGTCAACAAGAATTTTCCTCAAAGCCACATCACTGTCAAATCTTGGCACTCGGTGCAGAGGCTTTGGCTGTACGTGTTTCGCAGCTGGTCCAGGAGCACCACACAGGCAATGGGCTCATTGGGATGATGGATGAGCTGCCGGACATGTTCTTCCCATTCCTGGGTCCATGCCATTGTGCAGCTGGCGGGAGTGTCACAGTCTGCACTGTTAACAATTGGGGGGACATGAAAGAGTGAGCCAGAAGTAGCCGTGGTGTCCGATCTGGGAGACCTGGAAGGAGTTGAGGGCAAGGATGCCCATCTCCATGAGCCAGCGGAATGCCGCTTGATCCAGGTGTCAATGTGGTAACAGTGAGTTCGAATTGAAGAGCAGGATGGAGTAGATTGCCGCAATGGTGTAGCTCTTGGGTAGTATGAGCAATGCCATCTTCAATGTTGAATAGTGCCGAGAGCTTCATTACGGAGATCAAGAAGTCTTCCGATTTGGGATGCATGCTGATGACAAGTCAATTCCAGGCGGCACAGGGATAGAGATGGACGATGTACCTCGAGCCAAGAAATAGATAAGTGAGCAAGCTATCAAAGTCATATTGACTCATGCAAGATGGCAGGTGGATCGGGTTCTTGTCTATTTTGCCTTCTGACAGTATGTGCTCAGGACAGTCCAGGCCACGAGGGAGGGAAAACATGGAGGCAAAGATTGGTGACCTGGCACCAAGTAAACTGGGGTGAAGTTTGTAGAGGGTGCCATCTGGGCAGATTGGCTCAGATCGGGGAAGTAAGCTGACATTGCTCATGCTGAGAAAACGGTGATGTCGAGAATAAAAGAGACATACCTTGAAAATGGCGGAGCCATCACTGAAATAGAAAAGTGGGTGGCGCCCCGGGCCCTTGCCTTCGTTTTTTTCGGAGGGGTCCATATATAGTAGGATCGAAAAGGTCAAGGGAAAAAGAGGCCACATGTTGATTCGGTCACATTTTGGCAAGCCAAACCAAACAGTTTGCTCGCATACGTCCACATTGCTTTCCACTCCTTGGAGTTTACCAGATTACTGCTGTCTTGGTCTCTTCTACATATATCACAAAGATTTGCGTGGGCTGGAGCATAATTCCTGGAAACCGGTGTTCCTCAGCGGGACCGGCCGTGTAATACTACCTACCTACCTACCTACCGAGCTGTGTATTCGAAAACCAATCAATCAATTGTGTTCGAAATCATAGTTTGCGATGTCGGAAGCCTTGTGGTTGCCTCGACTCTGGGCTTGGGATGTTGACAGCACCCCTTCTCTCCCTCCTCCATTCCTCGATGGGCCATGCAGCGGAATTTCCTCTGTTACCATGCACCCTGGATGAGTTCAACTGTTCTCCTGATGTACTAGAAGCTCATAGCATCATTACCTCTGCTTATGGCCGTGCTTATGCTTTGCTTTGACAAGAGGAAGCAGACCCACTACGTCTTCGCATCCATTCTGAGCAGGTTTTGACAAACTAGTCCCAATCCTGGAAGCCCCACTGCCCGAAGTTGGAGATTAAATATGGATGGAGGCATGTGCCAATGCTTTAGGCCAAATAACCGTCGAACTAGAGTGTAGTGCGATCATAGCAGATGGAATGTAAGCAGCTGAAAACTTCCTGTGACATTGTCCCTCATTATCTCCAGAGAACACACTAAACTCAAGCATGTCACTCCGATCTGAATCGAGCGAACGGGGCGGAGGGGAAGGCCAAAGAAGGTTGTTGAGCCTGTATGGCTTGCGGAGGCAGTTTCTTCCCATCGAAAACTCACACTTCAAACTCTTGCTGATGCCCTGGGCATGCACCGAAACATGCTTCGAAACTATCTGAAGCTTTATGGTGTTTATGAGTATTACTCGGACATCAGCGATAGAGACCTCGACATTTTGACTCGGCAGTTCAAAAACATTAAGCCTTCTTTGGGCCTGCGATATCTTATCGGATTTCTCCGCACTCACGGCGTTAAAGTTCAAAAGGAACGGGTCTGCAAATCACTGTTTCGAATCAATGGACTAGGACAGGTTTTGCGCAAGCATACTATTAAACATTGTGACTATTATTCACTGTGTCCTAACTCAACTTGGCATATGGATGGTCACCACAAACTCATTAAATGGGGTATTGTGATCCATGGTTTGTTGATGGATATGATAGGATGGTTCGTTTCTCTTGCCCTCAAATTCTTTTACTGATAGTTTATTTCAGATTGTAGGCCTTCAAGCCAGCACAAATAACAGAGCTAAAACAGTTCTTCAGTTGTTTTTGAAGGCTGTACAGCAGTATGGTGCTCCATCACGAGCTAGAGGCCACTGGGGTGGCGAAAATATTGAGGTCTCAGTGTGGATGATCAAGTATCGAGGCCCCAATCGTGGTTCATTTCTCTGGGGAACGTGAGCTTCAGACTGCTAATTGGTCCGAACCCATCTGATCTTTGTCAAGTTCTACCCGAAATACCCGCATTGAACATCTTTGGGTTGAGGTAGGGACACAGTTTGCTCGGCATTGGTGTGGTTTCTTTACAAGACTGGAACGGTTGCATAAATTTGATCCAGATAATCAAGGACTGCAAGGAATTTCAAGAGCAGTGGAACAATCACCCAATCTTGGGCAAGGGACATGACCAGACCCCGTCGGTAGTTTTTCAGTGTTAATTAATCCTCTTACCTGCTGAAGTACTCTCTCAGGACATGTGATTAATAGGCAGGCTGAAATACGGCAAGTATGCAGACAATTTCGAGCAGGTTCATCCTGAGGTACTTGAGCGGTATGGAGATGAAGGTAGGCCATTTTTCCGGGCTAGGAGCTGCACTGAACTTCAACATGGCAGATGATATAGATATGGCAATCACTGGGGACCAGGACCACAACATCCGCCATGAAGCTATTGATGTGGTGGAGAATCAATGTTCATTTTCTAGTGACAATGCATCCGCCATTGCTTATGCAGCAGTCCAAGAGGTCCAATCATTGGGCATAGTTCTGAAGAATTTCGGAGTTGGGGAAGCTGAATGGGAGCAGTTTTATCCAGAGACTGAGACTGTGAAGGTTGGCTGAAAGGATGTACAAATCAAGCTTCCATTCGAGATCTGGTGGCCCCAGGCAGTTATCTGGACACAGGGTTTAGAGCTGATGATTCAGATCCAGGCGCCAGAAAAAGGCGAGATTACGAGTACTTATAGTAATCGTTATTTTAATCAATTGACATGAGGTTTTTCAGGTGTGGTTAAAAATGTCCCAATTTAAGATTGCAATGCAAATAGTGGCTGTGCTATATAAAATAGTGGCTATGTTGAATGTAAAATAGTGGCTGTCCTTTAAATCTGCTTCATATTCTGTGAAGCATTAGTGGCTGTGTTTGTGATTTGTAATTGGTTCAAATCGTCGGCTGTGTTCGAATCTCTCAAGGTGTCTTCTTTTTTTCGATGGTCATTTGCATATGTTAGGACTTTTAATATGCACGCATAGATCACGTGTTGTTTGTCGGATTGCTGTACACACCACAATATGCCTGAATACACCAAGCGTCCGGATTATACAAAATAAATGACCAAGACGTAAAAAGCCCCGAGAAAAAAAAAAAGGGGGACTATAAGTGCGAGTTTGCCGGGCCGGGCCGCGGCCTTCACCCCCAAGTTATTGTTTAGTATACATTGATTGAATACAGATCTTGTATTCATATGGCTTCCATGGAGCAACATTGTCTTCGTCTGACAGAGTGAAGTCTCCAACATCATTGGAGTGTCTTGCTGCCAGGAGCCATGCAAAGATTCTGAAAATATTTGACAGGGTCCCTAGCTCATGGATAATTCTATTGGGAAACCCCGGTTGCAGACAGAAACCCCTCACTTATTCGGAAGCCCATGTATAAATAAATTATGATGCAGGGTTTCTTCGGTTGGAGTTTCGGCTAGCTTTCGGCAGCAAGGTTGTTGCCAAACAATGCTCAAAATAGCTTGATGCCCATCACCAAGCAGGTGCTTGCAGCTGATGCGGGGATGTGTTCTTCGAGTCAACAGCATTTTTCATGCAGAAATTATCATACTAGACTCTGACATTCTGCTGCAATAAGTCTCGTGCCATCACATCATTACTACCAAGTTCTGGAGATGCTGCGGCCACATTGCGGGTGTGTTGCGGTTAAAGTTTTACAGCTCTCGCATCATTGCTCTGCCACAACATACTTGGAACTTGACTCGAGTTTCGACTAGCTTTGTCTCTCGACTGCGCCGGCGGCAGCTTCAGCGATTGGAAACAGTGTATAAACAGCAGACTGACATGCAGGCTCTTAACGGCCCTGCAAAATATATCCAGAAATGTACAGGGCATCACTCTGATTCCCATATCAAGTCTCGCCTTCGACGACCACATTTCCAGCGGCTACATATGAATGTCATTTATGGTTGAGCGGTCAGGTACTCAGATGTACCTTGTCGTCTTTCTAACACAGTTTTCTGCAGGGTCAGGCACACATGAAGCGAAAGATTGTACATCTCCATGTTGTATATGCCAATAGATATTGTCTGTTCACTAATGCGATGCCGCCCGGAGATGCCACTATTCCCAGTGAACACATATTTACACTGGAGGTGTTTCCTTCGTCTTGCCTTCATCTTCTCCTCCCCCCACATCTCTTCAGTACCCCAAAATGTTGTTTTCCAAATACGCAACCCCAGCAGCTACTCTCAGATACTCGCCTCAGTACCTGGCATCCTTGACGTTTTCGCGTGTCGACACCTTGGACTATCCCCAAATCAAAAAGTCCGGTCTCATTCAAGGATGGTGCTTCAGCAACGAAGCTCCAGCCACAGCGTCTGGGACCCTCATCCAGCCTGGGGAACTTATTCCATGCCTCCAGGACTTGCTCCCCATTTCCCAAGAGATGGAGCAGGCATTTGACCATGGGTCTCGTTCTGTTGATGTTATCCTAAACGATGACAGTCAGATGAGTGGTGTTCGCTATCATTTTTCCAACGTACGTTGCCAGCTCTTGCATTGCAACACCTGAAGTATTGAGCAATTGCTCAGATATATTTGCTCATTGCTATCAATAATTACCGTTCAGCCATTGACGGTGTACACTCTCTATACCACCACATCATCGCCAACAACCTGCTATCATCCAACGACTTGAAACGCTTCGGGGATTTGCGTATTGACACCCCGATATGCAGCTTCCAGGTCACTGCCTTCGCGCTGTGGAAGCTGGCGTGCCTTCTTGGCGAGACCTGGTTGGAGGAAGACATCGTCAATGCCCTTCTCGAGATCATCTACTTCCATGAAGCAATGCAATCAAGCACCGATCCATTGGCTATCATCCTTCCAACCTCATTTGCAATGACCTGGAATTCCTCTTCCAACAAACCCCCAGACACTATAGTTATAATCTCCATCTCCTTCGCCATCACCTTCGGGCCCTTCCCACTCCCACCATTTCGTTTGTGACCATCAGAGCCGACCACTTCTCCGGGTATAAATATGACAGCCATTCTCCATTGAATTTGCATCTCAGCAACTCAATGGGGCATCCTGCCGGTGCAGATATTGTGCCTTCGTTAACTTGGGTGTTGGATGACACAGGTCACCTATCTCCAGTGCAAGTATTGGGTGATGGGATTTCTACTCGGCAAGGTCCACAGTCCGGGAGCTGTGGTATCGCAATAGTGAATTTTGTTGCATGAAGCTGTAGCGAGGACTTGACCAACCCAATCTGGACAGATTCGGCTTCACCTGTGTTTCGTAGCCAGGTAATCCAAGATCTCATTGTCTACCATCTCACAGCGTCTAGCCAGGAAACGGTAAGCACAGCAGTGTTAATGTTGCTCATTTACTGACATATCTTTCAGTTGCCTGAGGATTGGACATTGTCATGCCTCCTGGGCCCTGCTATCGTCGGCGAAACCTTCATAAACAATGGACCATTTGGGTTCAATGACTACAATCTTCTTCGTCCAACAGCGAGTTTGGCATTTTTCCTTATTTTAACCATCCTAACTGGTTGACCAACCAGATGCATCACTCAATCCACACATTCTGCAGGAATATTAATGCTCAAACTCGGCCGCTAGTATTTAAGGTGCGCTTGATTTTATTTTCAATCTGCACAACACTAATATATTATCAGCCATCGTTGTCGGCATCCCTGGGTGTCCCACCTCTTTCGGCACTGGAAGGGATATCGGTGAAATGCTGACTATCGAACCACAGGTGAAATAAAGCGTGAAAGCTGAGCACAAAAGTGAACAACCAACAACACCAACAGCACACAACAACTCAAACTATTAAACACACAATTTCGGGGTTCCTACCAGGTATTAGGCAGTGGCAATTTGGGATTTTACAACACAAAAGCAGTTTTTAGCTAAAGGTGACTTTTGGGACAACCAGACTGTTCTAGGCGCTTAACATGACCTCAGAGGGTAAGGAAAGTGGGTTTGGTGACATAGGGGTTTGGAATTACTTCCAAGGTGATCTTAAGATCAATAGGATTTTATCTAGCAACTTATATTCTGGCAATGGGCTTGATAACTATGGCAAAGTAACGACGAAGGTCACAGCTCCACAGAAATCTGATGTTCAACTTGTTTGTGCATACTGGTAACTTGTAACTTGCACTTGATTAGTTCTTTCGAACTTCTCAACTTGTCTCGCGTTCAAATATCAATTGAAATCAAATTTATTCCCACAATGTAAGATAGGTGCCATTCGCATCCATCGAGTCACGTGTCTACCTAGTGTGACACGGACTGTATCACCATAGGCGGCGGCAACATCAACAAATAAAATAAAGTAAAACCATAGAAAGATGTTATTTGACTGTAGGAACAATCTTATGGTTCCAGATTTCTGACATGCCTCTCCAAAAAATAGTTTTATCATGTTTTTACTGAAAACACTCCAAATGAGATTCTGACCATCCTGGCAGGGACATTATTTTTATTCGAAAACTTTCGCGCTTCCTAAAAGGAAATTCCCACGCCTAATAAGGCAATTCCCACCCCTGACTGGTGTTCAACCTAACAGTCACTGTGGTATATACCCATCACGTTTGTCAAACTTTATCAGTATATGAATGCGGACTAGTCTATGTGCCCAGAACCCTCTGAGATAAATTTTCACTGGAGCCAAGGACAGGGTGGGACCTTGCAGGTCATGCGCAGATCAGTCTAAATATCTAAATCAGCAGTTCTCTGAGCCAGGTCAAGTGTGAGGAGCCATTGGGGAGTCTTTAACAAATTTTCTTGGCTCTGGGATGCCAGACACCTGAGAAATACAGTAAATGTTTTTCATCTTTCTGAAATTTCGCGCTTTCCCATGTTACTGTCACCCATCAGTCACGTTCACGTGATTCGATGGAGACAAATGGCACCTATCTTAAGCTAACTGAGAGAACTATAAGTTTCTAGAATTACACCAAATAGAGTCTAGACGTTCCCACACAGGACCTAGCTGGTAGCCTTGGTCTCTGGGTAAAAAAAGGGTAGAATCTACTGGCTTCCTCCTAGAGAACTATGGGTATTCATACAAACGAGAGATCTAAATAAGGAAACCACAATATCTGGTCACAAAATAATACAAACAGGTATTTAGAACTTGTTGGATAAACACTCTGAGCTTATTGAGCTACGAAACCGGTCCTGTTGAAAGTCAGTTCACAGAAATTGGTATATTTATTATTTTAGTAGTGGCTGGGACCTCTGTCCTCAGTCACACCAGGAACGGACTGCATGGTTCGCTCCACTCTGACTCGAATCCGCAGTTGCTGCGCTGCAGATCCCATGTGGTTAATGATGGGCCCCATATGGTTCTGGGCTTTAGATAAAGCAAGTATCTGGATCAGAATGATCTCTATTTAGTCGCACGGATCTGTCGTCCTGTTGGCCCGATCACCGGTTCGGTTAAACCATTGACACTTCCTGTCAAAAGCCTGATCAGCTTTATCAGGAAATGTCAGACTTGTCGTCACATGAGGTCCTTTGACCACTGTGACATTGCGCAAACTCTAATTGTGTCCCCCAGCATATTGCCCATTGTCTAGATGGCATGCAGTAACTATATCCTTGCTAGGAACGTGCAGGCAAGTCCCAGTTCCTCACAGAACGGATGGATGACCTTTCGCTAAAGGTAGTATAGCTGCTTGGGAATCTGGCCCATAGTGGTACCATTATCACAATCGAGCGCCTACAGCTAGCACACATGCTATATCCTTAGCTAGATGTTCGGACTTCACACTAGCTCTCTGGAGCATGATCTATTGGCTTATATGGTCCTAATGAGTAACAATGGACACAAAATTGAAAGATTTCGCACCTGGTCACAGGGCCAGCCTACCAATGGTGAGGCCGTCAAATTCCACAGTATAGACGGCAACCCAGTCGGAATGTTTCATCCAGACTATCCAGATGAGATCCTCCACATCCCCGATGGGGTCATGCAGGCCAAAGTTATCCTGCAGCTCCTGAATGAAGTGAGGAATATTTCCGTCCCAGACTGGAAGCATGCCAGAGGTGTTGTAGAGGTTCAGCTCAAACCACTGCTGAGTGGTGCCCTGGAGATACAACATCATGTAATAGATTGTGTCATTATTGGTGGGAAAGTCCTGCTGGCACTCTGGGAAATGCAGGTAGCACTGGGTGAGGAAGGTCTGGAGTTTGGCGGTATTGGAGCTGTCAAAGAGATCGGGATTTCGGAGATTCGAGCAAGATGAGCGAGGTGGGGCAGAGCCCTGAGAAATGTAATGCTGGGTGGCATCCCAGAAGAAGCGGAACATGCTCTCAAGAAGTTGAGCCTGCATTTCAGGAGCAAGATTGACTGGGCCTTGAGGTCCAGGTCCCGGAGAGCCGCCTGGAGGGTCCGGGTCCCAGAGGGCCACCTGGAGGGCCTGGAGGGCCGCCAAGGGGTCCACTGCCCGGGGGACCACCAGGACCACTGCCTCCTCCACCACCATGTCCACCACCACCACCACCTTTGCCACCTCCGGGGGCTCCAGCAGGGGGCCACTGTCAGAAGATGTCAGAGGACCGTCAGGGTGACCAGGGGAACCAGGGTCAGCAGAATGGTGCGAGGGATGCTTGTCACCTCCCTCGCTGCCTTTGTTCTCTGGACGTCCATTTTCTAGAAAATCCGGAATGGGAATGTCATCCTTGGTGCCTTCAGGAACTTCAACGATAGCAGGGTGAGGAATTGGAGAAGAGGACTCAATTATGGTTGAGCATAGGCAACCAGGATATGGAGAGACTGGATAGACAGTTGGGTTTTCCAGGGTCCGAGGGCTGTAAAGTAGTGCTGGAGCGTTGACCGAAATGGTGAGAGGTGCAGAAGTGGCTGAAAACTGTCTGTGAATGGAGACATGAGCAGGGGTAGGGTAAGGACCCTGAAACAATATTGGAATGTCGGCCATTGTGTGGGTTGGAGGAGTCAAAGGAACAATCTGAGAGAAGAGTTGAGAATCCCGATGGTCACAACTGACTAGGGGATATTGGGGTTGGGGAAAGACATGAGGAGTCAGCCAAGGATAGGTGAGTTTGATTATACTGTTATATCCTGTGCCGATGTAGGGGGCTATCGCTGAAGGTCTCTGGTTGGAGATATCAAAAGTGAGCGCAAACACCACAGGAAGGTATGGGTGTGCATACTACCCTAGGCCGATGGACAAGACGGAGGTAGATAAAGTCAGTAAGGACACCAGAGATGACTCGGAAGCGAGGCGAAGAGCAAAGCAACTTTAATAATCAAACTGAAGTACATGAGGGTATTAAAACATATTTATACTAAGTCCATTATTGTTAACCCAAATAAGGTAGATGTAACGCAAAAAAAAAACAGAACAATAAGCAAGAGTCCAAATTTGGTTGAAGAAGTTAGCTGAGTAAGCAAAACAATAAACGAGAAGTTGAGAAGAAGGGAAAAACAGGTAAATGGGAAACGCTCAGTAAGCTTTCATTGCATAAAAACCTGATGAACCTCCATCTTCGGCTGTCAAGAGCCGGGACAGACTCGGGATCCGATGGAGGTCCGAGATGTCTGAGCATGGGAATATGCAATCACATTGGTGGTCCGCAGGAGGTCCGAAATCCTATTGCACAAAGTGTAATACAAATAGGGTGGAATAGGACTTTCACAAAGTGAAGCTTCATGAATTTTAGTTCCATCCAATCGGAGCTCTGGCTCGGTGCCCGAGGGGGGTCAGAGCGGGCTTGGCTTCAGCTTGTGCACTGTGTCTTTCTCTATGCCCAAGGCCCGATTTCCAAGGAAGAAGACAGAGAGGTTAAGAATAAAGACTGAGTCGCAATCCTAGTCAGGACCAGATGGTGCCGATGACTCCTATTGGTAAGGACCAAGATTGAGCCGTAATCCTGGTCGGGACCGATCGGTGCCGGTGAGTCCTGTCAGTAAGGACAAAGATGGTCGCAATCCTGGTCAGGACCGAATGGTGCCGATGAGTCTTGTTGGTACACAGAAATATGAGCGGATTGTGAATGCTACACAAAGTAGGGATTTGCGTGAACACTGCAAAGTCCTAAATGTGACCGAGTGGATCTGAGGAGCAGCCGGATCACTGTCGGACTGAGCGGAGTTGAGGAGTCCTGTCAAGGCAGGGGGAATGTAAGCAGAGAATGAACACTATACGGAATAGGACTTTACATCAATAATGCAAAGTCCTAAACGTGACTGTGCAGGTTCGAGGAAAAGCCAGATTGCTGTCAGGGCCAAATGGAACCGATTGGGATCTTCAACCCATGTCCAAGTTCGGAAAAGGATGTGGACCGACGAGGGGAGAGTAATCGGAGAAAGACGGAACTGAGGAAAGGATGATAGGAAGGAAGAAAGTCTTAGTCGATATTCAAACTGACTAGAACGAAGATACATGAAGCTATTTAAACTATAGTGCACTGTATTACGTAATGTTCGGAGTCCTCGGGGCTCCGTGATGGAAATGAGTCAAAGCTGTATGAATGCTGTATGAAATGAGTCAAAGCTGTGGCAAGATTCCGAAGGACCGAAGATTCCGAGGGGAGTGGAGTCATAAAAAATCAGAGTAAATAATGATGGAACCAAAAGAGTCATAGCAGTGTCGGAGAAGTCGGGGTCCGAGGCCCCTGTGATGAAATGATCAGGATAGGCATAATGGGGGAATGGACATGTGGAAATAATAAGAACCGACGAGATCACTGTAGTTGGCAGGCTGCATTCCAATGGGGTCTGAGGGAGCCCAGGTATGTTCAGAGGCCGACGGAGTCCGAAGGATGGAAGGGAGTGAGCAGGAGAACCGAAGTGGATGAGGTGCCAGCAGATAAGTGGGAAACACCCAGTAGACCTTCATCGCGTAAAAACCCATTGAACTTGGAAGAGTCCAAGACTGAAAGATTGCTGGTTGTATTGATGTTGAGCTCATCGGGGCTCAGATGAGATCTGATGTCACAGTATGTGACACCGGCTTTGAACGTTCAGAGACCAGAGGTCAGAGGCCAGAGATCAGATACAGACCGAAGTCTGTATGCACAACTGTAACACCTGTAACCTTTGCTGCTCCCACTTCCCAGATGCCTGCCATGCCAAAAATGCTTGTCAACTTTACTCTCGGCATGGAACCAATCAAGCCTATTTATGCACCTCCATGGGCCGACCCCTTGCCAGTTACTACCATTATTCCGACCAAGGATGAAGCTGTTGCAGTTCTTCAGGTACTTCTTGGTTTCACTGGCTCAACATGGTACACTGATGGTTCGCTTCTTAAGGGTCACGCAGGTGGTGCTGCTGTCTGGGTGGAGAACAGAATTATGAAAGAGCAGATGCTGATACCACTGGGTGATGGCCAAGTTGTAGAGAGTGAGGTGGAAGGGTTGCTGAGGGCGATGGAACATGCACTTAACATGTGTCAACACTGCATGCTAATCGTATCAGATTCCCAGGCTGATCTTTGAGGAGTGCTTTCTATGTCACCACACTCTGGGCAATTCCGAGCCATAGCTTACGATCAGCTTATTTGCGCAGCTCTTGTTGACACTCCCCACTTCCAGATAACCAATCTATGGACTCCAGTGCACATCGGGATGGATGGCAATGGGCTCGCTGATGCTGCAGCAAAAGCGGTGTGGTGTGGACTGCAGTTTCGTAAACTGCTGAGCGAGGTGGTAACCCGGGCTAGTTTAGAATTGTATGTCCTCTAGGGAGAGTATTTCTGTCGCTGTGAACAGTGCACCTCGGTGCTAGGTTTATTTAATTCAGAGTGTGGTTTTTATATAGGAGGTGTGTGGTTCTTCAGTGAAGAAGGAGTATTTTACAACCGATTACCGCATTTTAGTGCAATAGAACAGTCTTCTCAGCGTGCACCATCGGACCAAGCTCTACAGCTTGTCGAGAAGGAACGATCGAGCATGATGCTGGCTCCGGATCGAGGACGCCGAGGTGGAATATGTGTTTTAGAGGGCCTCCTTGGTCATATAATCTGACTCCGAAGGTATTTGGTGTGTAGGTCATTTAGCTGGGACGGAGGTTGTTTCAACAAGCTCGGTTCCTCAGCTGAGTGTTCCCTTCTTTTAACCTCTTTGTATTATATGTCCCAACCAATCGTCTCCTTTTCTTCTTCTCCTATCTGCCTGCCGAGGGCAAAATAATCAGATCAAGGCTAGCAGCTACACACCGAACTTGGCTGCATTGCTTCATATGAGGGTTTTTCAACTACCCCTCTTTTAGTGAGAAAGAGAGTTGGATCGGATAGGGAAGTGTAGAGCTGGGTTTCGAAAATAACCTGACTTCGCTGATAGATAGCTCAGTGTAGGAAGGAATGTGTCTCCAAAGAGCAAGAGTGTTTTCTGGTGATAACAGTTTGTTTTGGGTGAGACCGAGTTGTACTTTAGAGCCTTTTTACAGCTTTAGAGGATGTGGGTCCAAAACCGAGATGACTTTCTATCAGCGTACAGCAGCCGTATTTATACTCCCCATATTCCGCAGCCAACTCTCTTTCCTGCCTGCCCTCATGCTACTCCCCCTATGTCCCTCTGCAGCCCTCCTCGCTCAGCTCCTTCTCCGTTCGGTGCCCACTTATCCTTTCTTCGTAATATCCACTCGGTTTATCCCCTGATGCTCCTTCTTCCTGCTCGGTGACCTGTTTCCTGCCCCAGGTACACATTTTCCCTGCTCGGTGTCTGAATTTATGCGCTCAGAGGGTCTTCCCATTGTTCAGTATCCAGTTTCCTTCTTATTCAATATACATTCTCCTTGCTCAGTGTCTATTTCCATCATCCCAGCATGTTTTAATTTCCTCCGATAGGTCAGCGCAGCCCTGGTGTTGAGTGAAGGGTGCTCGGTGTCACGTACCATGACTTCGGACCCTGCCAGCTTCCAGGTATTCCCGAACCGTTCCTATTTAGTCCCTCTTCATCACGGCACAGCACGGCACTATGATTCCTTCCCTCGGAACCTTCGGTTCTCCGGAAAGTCTTCCCCAGCATTGACTCATATGTACAGCAGTGACTCATCGCTATCACGGAGCCTCGGTGCCCCAACGGCTCCGACCCTTAAGTAATACTTTAGACTTTAGTATAAATAGCCTTATGTACACCCTGTTCTAGTCAGTTTGAATATCGACTAAGACTTCCTCCCTATCTTCATCCTCTCCTCAGTTTCTGTCGGCCTCTGCCCTTTTCCGAAATTGGACACAGGTCATAGAGAAGGCGCAGCACATGAGCTGAAGCCAAGTCCACTCTGCCCCCGTCGGCTCCACCTCGGTCCTGACTGGACTTTGCACTTTTCACGCGAAGTCCACATCTTGTGTAGCATTCACCTCTCACACACATTCTACTTGTCTTGACAGGAAACCTCAGATCTGATCGGTCCTGATGGCGATCCGGTACTTGACACTTGGGCCCCTTGTAAATTCAACATATTTGTGCTCAGAACGTGTCTTGTTTCGTCTCTGTCCTCTTGAGACTTTGTGTCGCCTGCGTGGCATAACTGGTATGTTGTCCCATGGATATATTACATAACCGAGGTTCGTGTGTTCAATTCGAGCCATGGGTTTGCGATGTGTCTTCTTCATCTTTTTCCCTACCGAGCTCGGTCGTCCTCACTTACATGGCAGAATTACTGGGTCGTAATCCAAATATGCATGTTCAATTTGTGTCGCAGTTGTTTAGCACTTTAGCCATTTTCCTTGTCACCAACCGACTGATCAGTTGCACAGTATAATTGGCATGTCGTCTGAGTTCCTTAATATGATTTCCATGGCCACAGTGCTCAGTATATGCCTTTCACGCTTCCTTTACCATATTCCAGAGCGATCGCAACGTGATAGCTCACAGCGGCCACTCTCCTACCAGCCCCCACCACCATCGCCCTCTCTCTCACAACATGCAGGCGACGCATACACGAGGCCATTATTGTGTGCTGGGATTCTGAATGGAAACTCAGCAATGCTGGCCGTGCTCTCCACTTAATTGATTGTACCCCTGTTAAGGTGCGTTACACCGATCACTGAGTTCACTCGTGGTAAACCAGTACGCCTCCAGGGGAGATGTATTGACTTCGTATATAGAGTACAAGTGAAAGGTGAAAAGCCCTGTTTACTACTGTATTTAGGAACTATATAGGGGGTTTAAGGACCCGCGATCATAACAGAGCCAACTGCTCTTAAATAGATTAGATAAGATGCGGTCATCGCCCAAGTGGGATGCCGCTCGTAACATTCTCCCGCGTAAGACTGATTCCAGTCTTCCAATTTAATAGAGAGAGTAGTAGTGTCAGAACACTATTCGGATATTGCAAGAAAGGTCTACAAGTTATTGTACATGACGATTATAAATTGTCAAGAAACGAATCACGTATTTCGACGCGGCAAGATATACGGGCTATAGTGCCCGCGTGTGATTAGATCTCGTTATCCGGCGGAGTGAAGTATTCCGATCCAAACGGCGATAACTCCAGACTACTGGATGGTTGGAACGATAACGCCGAGTTAGCGGCGGTCGAGTCTGGATCGAAAAACATGATGGAGTTCGGAATGCCCAAACGAATTAGGCATGGTCATTGACGGGTGAATTCCCTGCCCCAAAGGTGTGGGACCTGGTGCCATGGGCTCGCGGAGCGCCACATCCCCGGCCGCGTCGTCCCATAGACATACTCATCCCGGAGCCTCTGCGTCCCGAATACATCCCCGATCCGCCGCGAGATGCAGTACCCGAGCGCGCTTGTTGTGCGCGAGCTTTGTTTTTCAGCCAGATAAGGGTTTGCGAGGCGAAGAACATTTCTGTTCTCGTGGGGCGGTAGTTTCAAACCGCCATCAAGTTGTTTCTGGAATGCCGAATTGGGTTGCCGACGCATTCCGGCCAACTCCGAGTGCTGGAGGTGCGAAAGCTGAAACGCGATCACGTTGTCGGCGGATGATGCCCACGCCAACGTGGGTGGGCGCGGAAACAGATCGTCCTCCGCACGGGAAGAACCCGTTTGGCTCTTTCCCGCCGGCAGTGGCGTTGATCAGGTCGGCTACCTCGTCAGCGGGTCCATCCCGGAGGTGCGACCGGGCGGTACGTCCAGTCGTGCAGCCATGTCTGGCCGAATTTGTACGCATCATCAACCAGCGCCTTCTGACACACCCAGATGGGCGAAACTCGCCACCACGGTATCCATTGTCGCGTTAGCGGCGTGAGAGGGTCCCAGTGCATGGGAGAAAAGAACGTAGCGGGAGTTAACCCAAGATGATGCAAGCGCGTGCGATAGAGTCGGGGGTGGCGAACAGTTCAATGATCAGCTTCTCGAGCTGTAGTCGCGGTGGACCGAGTGGGTTCCGTTTTTATCCCTCTGTTACCCATTGATACCGATTCTAACAATGCGAGGCCGCATACCAAGCACAAGTCCAGTGTCCAACACTTGTCCACGAACCCACACCCAGCGACGTCGTGGACCTCCCGGAACTGCATCAGCAGTGCTCGTGTCTTGGGATCGTATGGGAGGTCATCCCGTTTGAGCGACAGTAGGCGGTTTTTCTCCGCATTAGTGGCGTCCTTGACGCGGGCGAGTTTGCGCAGTATGTCACAATACCAATCCATCATATAAAAGTCTTCCAGCGCAGTCTGCTGCACGCTTGTGCGCTCCTCCGCGGGGGTATCGCGAGCGAACGCGTAAATATAAAAGCAGCGATGTGCGTGCACCCAGTACGGTTGTCCCGTTTTCACCAATCACCAGTGGATGTTCCACGTCTCGACATCCGCGGGGAACCCCTTCGCGTCCACTTCGTCCATGAGCCCGGGCGGCGGCGGCACCACACAATTAGAGAAGTGGATGGTAGTGGTTGCCGTGCCGCGCCCCTCGTCTGGTCGATTCCTCGACTGATGGTGGGAGTACGAATCACCGCTCCATGGTACTCAGCCTGGCCGCCAATGGTTTTCCTGCGCCTTCCGGTGCTTTGGATTGCAGTGCACGTTCCGCTGCCTTGCCCACTCCCGCGTTCATGCCTGCCGAGGCGGTGTCAGCCGCGTATTTCGCCATGACCTGGTCGCTATACGGGATAGCGGGCATTCCTGCGTGCGTATTCGTATTGGGGATTTCTCCCATCTCGTGGTCTGCGTTCTCCTCCGGCGCTACTGTGGGTGCGCGTGCCTCAGGAGTGAGTCAGCGCCGCTTATGGCCCGCCCCTGCTCGACCGTAGTCGGTCTCGTCCAACAGCGCTGATAGGTGCCTGATCTTATCGCGAAGTTCGTCGTTGGCGTCTCTGAGGTCGTCCGCCTCGTCCTCCGCGTCGCGGCGCCGGTTATGCGCGTCCTCTAGCTGCTCCCGGATCTGTCCGATCTGCTGGTCCAACGAGGATTTCTCCTCACGCACATTCTCCAATTCCTTGGTTACTTTAGTGTCGAGGAGATCGGCCATCTCATTGGCTGCTTCAAGACAATGATTGTCTTCCCGAAGCTGCGCAACTTCCGATGCGCTCGTCTGCGAGCATGTATAGTTTGCGAAGTTGAAGTACCGCCTTCAAACTACCCTCGCCCGAGCCGAAATCAGTGGCGACATGGGCAACATAGTCCAGGCAACGGTCGCAGTCCACCGACTCGAATTCCTTCTGGTGTGTAGTCCTTTTCAGGGTCGAAAGCGGGTCCGCGGCACATTGGCACCATAAGGTTCTCGTTGAGATACCACCTGCGCCTGTTTACGCGCGCGAGCAGCTTGTCCTCCTCGTCCTTATCGGCTCCTTCCAGCGCCATTATGCGCGTCTTCGGGTTGCCACGACGGTGGTTCCTCCCCCACGCATCGGGTCAATAAGAACCCGCGTCCCTCCGAGCTCCCTGTGCCGTCGTTCTCTCCTCGTCGTCGCCGTAATCCAGCACATCGTCGG
The DNA here is from genome assembly GCA_029378255.1 of Mycena rosella. Taxonomy (NCBI): domain Eukaryota; kingdom Fungi; phylum Basidiomycota; class Agaricomycetes; order Agaricales; family Mycenaceae; genus Mycena; species Mycena rosella. Next base: position 28,889 of record JARKIE010000110.1, on the reverse strand, counting down.
CATCGGTGGTCGGGTTATCGACGTCCATTGCGGAGTTATCCGCGCCCGTATTTAACACCATATCGCCATTAGACGAAAACAAGACTTCAGGTGGATCCAAGAGACTTTTATCCGGCGGCATTGGTCGTAGTTATCGCTGGGGTGGCCATGGATGGCAAAGAGTTGGGAGTTATCCCGAGCGTCACCGTGGTTAAGAATGAAAATTATACGCTTACTAATTTGCTCCCACAGGGACTGCAGGCGCCACCGATCCGGCAACTCCGTCTACAATCAGATTCTTATCTGATGCTTCCGGTCGCGTGCTTCTCGCGTATCCAATTCTTTCCGCGGTGTTATTTCTTATCTGCCGCGTGGCTACGCGACTGTTTTCTTTGGCAGTTTCTGCCACCGCGTTACGCCATGAAGCGCAAAATACTCATCCAGTGCGCTGAGCAATTTAACAGCGTTAAACTGTTCCCAGGTTGTGTCGCCCAGGTTCCACTGCCATGGAATTCTACGGTATTACCGTCCATCTGTGTGACAATATTGATGATACAAGCCACTCGTCCTCGGCGGGTGCCCCGAAATCATACGGGTCCGGCTTTATACCGATTCGGAAACGTGTTGTCGCAATTAGTGATATATGGCCTTAACAGGCTCACATGGAACCGATTGTGCACTCGCCTCGAGGCTAGCACTTCCGGTAATTCAAGCTCGTAATCAGAGCAGTGTGGGAATCCCTTCTGCACCCGGTACGGCCCACAAATCGCGGTAGCAATTTCGACGCTCTTCCTTTCGGAAGTGCCAAATTCTTGGTCGATAAATAGACCAACGTGCCGGCTCAATCGGTGGATCGGCCCGACGGTGCTTATTTGCTTGGACCGCGGAGAACACACGCGATGCGATAATGGCATCGTGTGCTCGCTAATTTAATAGCGCTCTTTCCGCAAATTCTTTCACTCCTTTTGGCGCTTTCGCACCCGAGGTGAATTCCCGCATCATAGATGGCATATATCCGCGGGTTAATTCAAACGGCGCGTATCCGTCGACGCTCCAATACTCGCATTAATTGCAAATTCCACCATTGGGAGTTTCTCAACCCAATCTTTTTGATCGGGTCCGACTACCGTCCTCAAAATTGTCCGATGGATCGGTTTGCCCGTTCTGTGGCCCGTCGGTTTGGGGATGGAATGCGGTGGACATCAGCAATTTAGTGCTAGTAGCCGATGGACTTCTCTCCACCATGCCGATGTAAATTTCGAGTCTCTATCCGAGACAATGGACTTAGGTAAGCCATGTAATCGTACAATTTCTCGTACAAATATTACCGAGAGCTCAGTGGCTCTGGTTGTAGTGTTTATAGGGATCAAATGTACTTCGTTTGTAAGCCGACACATGATAACCAGAGGTAGTCACCCCTTTGATTTGGGGAATGGTCCCATGAAATCCATAGATATTGATTCCCAAGGTTTCTCGGGGATAGGTAACGAATGTAATTTACCTGCCGGAACCTGGTTCCCAGGCTTGTTGGGCTGACACCCTTCACAGCTATCGCAAAACATGCGTGTCTCTTTCGAGATTGTAGGCCACCAGAACCACCTGCGAGCGTAGTCTCCTGTTCGCTGTGGTCCGAAATGACCGAGCGTCCGATGTGCTTGCTCAATAATTGCTCCGCGCAGCGTGTGCTCCCCCAGTGTACCGTGAGGCACGCACAATACCTCTTCGCCGCCGCGATTATGGGTATAGATCAGTCCTTCACGATGAGTGAACATTCCAAACGACGTCAGATTGGCGAGAATCTTTTGGAAGAACTTATCGTCCTTATATCCAATTTTAATGCCTCCAGTAATTTATCCTCCACCGCAAGAGGTGTGTTCACTATCTCGGCTCGCTGCCGCGAGTGGAACACGGTGGGATTGCTTCCATTGGGATCGCTCTCCCGCGTAGGCGTGCGTGCCGGCTCTGCTGCGGCTTCTAGCTGCGCTACTTCAATGTCGCGTGTTCACATGCTTATTCAACCGCGCACTCTACGCCGCCCTTCCTGGCACAATTCGATCCGCGCCATCTGTTCCAACTCCTCCATCCGATCATCCGGCAAATCATCCATGTCGGGATCCAGTCGGATGTCGGCGTTAACATAGTCTTGTATGTTATGGGTCTCATCCCATGTATCATTCTCGTAATAACGGGACAGACAGTCAGCAGTCTTATTGAGTTCGCCTTTAATATATCGAATATCAAAATCGAATCTGGAAAGATATTCCATCCAGCGTGTCTGCCGACCGGTAAGTCGCCGTTGAGTTTTGAAGAACTCAAGGGCCTTGTGTCTGTGACCACATGGATTCTGTAACCCATCAGTTTATCTTCCCATTTAAGGAGAGCTTCAAGAATTGCGAGCGTTTCCTGCTCGAATACACGGTAATGGTGCTGTGCCGAGGTGAACTTCTTCGACATAAACCCGGCCGGGCGGCATGTCTGCCATGTTGGTCCTTGACCATACATCGCCCCGAGTCCTGATACCGACGCATCACAAATCACCCATATGGGCTCATCGGAGCTGGGTTCAATCGGGCACAATATTGCCGTTTTACAGCAAATGATCTTAATGTTGTCAAAACATGCTTGATGGATCGGGTGCCACGCAAACGAATTACCGTTCCGCGTCATCGCCGCGAGCGGTCCCGTGAACGCCGTAATGTCCGGGAGAAACTGAGAAAGATATTGTACCAGTCCCAAAAATCTCTGAATATCGTGATAAGTGCGTGGCTCCCGCCACTCGCGAATTCGCTGCATTTTATCAGCGTCTGCGTGCAATCCTCTGTTGTCAATTAAGTGACCTAAACAATCCATACTGTTGGAGTATAGGTCGCATTTCTCCTTTTTCAAGTAGAATTTATTCTTCCGGAGTGTATCAAACACTTGAGCGAGATGCCTCTCGTGCTCCTCGATGGAGTTTGAATAAATGAATATATCATCCAAATATACATGGACAAAACGTCCAATGAATTCTTGAAATACCATAGTCATGATCCTTTGGAATGTAGCTGGGGCGTTACAATCGCCGATCTGCATTGTATGGCTCACGAACGTGCCGTATACCGTGGTAAACGCGGTTTTCCACACGTCTTCGCTCACAACGCGTATCTGTTCATATGCGTCGGACATATCAATTTTAGAGCGATACCTCGCTCGCGCACAGTCCATCCGAATCTGGTCTTGGTCGGGGAACGGAGTGACGTCCTTTAGTGTATTCTCATTGCGCTTTCGGCAATCTATAGCGGTGCGTAATAACCCAGTTTTCTTGGGTATGCAAAGCATCGGTGCTGCTTGGTTAGTCTGCACCGCCTTCCACCAGCCCGCTCGAACGTATCGATTGATTTTCTCAATCAGTTGCTCCTTCATGGCATCGGGACATTTTGGCAAGTGATAATTATACACCTTCGTCTCGTCGATTAACGGTATGCGGTGGTTAACCTCTCGCAGTGGGGGCATAGTTTCAGGTACACCAGACATGATGTCCTTACTAATTTCCATCCACCGTTCTCGTAGCCGAGGAATATCTTCCTCCGTTAATTTCACTTCTCCGGCCTTGAGCTCCTTGGCGTGAACCTCAGTCGCACGGGTGAATATTTCAGCCAACTTCTGTTTGGTTGCGACTGGTATATGAATTTATTCGTCGGTACCAGAGGTACCGGTCGCGCACTGAGTATCTCTACTCGATATTTATTGGGCACATTTGGGTACCGCTTAGGGAATCGCATCCGTGAAAACTCTTGTAGTATTTCGGCGTGTTTTTCGCCATTTTGTGCTATAATATCACCAATCTCTTCGAGCTTCACCGAGTTATGGTGTAATGGAGGTCGCTCCATGTTACCTGCAAACTCCGAGACTTTCTCTCGACGGTCCTTCTTCGATGACTGCTCCAGCGACTTCCGTGTCCGTCCCGGAGGTGCGGGCACTCGCGGTCCCGCGGGCGCTAGTCAATCGTGTTGAGAAACCCGACGCGCGCATTGCGGCGTTCCACCTCGGACGACTTTCCTTCTCAGTGAGTGTTGTAGCAGGCTGTCCACGAATACGGACGGTATTGAACTCAAAAGTCAAGCGAAATACCATGCTTCCGCATGAACTTGGTGCCGATTATGGCGTCAAATCTATCCAGGTTGACAATGTCCAAGTATTCGTCACTGTGGATGGAATCATATTCCATGTGAGCAATTGTCCCATGGTTTATCTTCGAGCGGCTTCCCGCTGTTCCAACTGCAGCGTCACCGACGTTTGAATCGGAAATACTTTGATGCCTGCGACCCTTGCAAAATCGGGGCTGCACGCTTCTGTAGTACATCCCGAGTCAAATAACGTGAACGCCATTTGCCCGTTAATTTTTACATATGCCGTTAGACAAAAATTCTCTGCCTTGGTTCGGGCCGGACGTGGTTGCGACTGCTTAGCGCGTTTCATATAAACATTTCGTTTATTGTGCTGGGTAGACCGCTGAGACAATGAACTTGCTTCTCCTGTAACAAAAAGGAACTCCTCTACTTCCTCAGTGTCCTGTTGCCACAGAATGTGGTCAGCCATTTTTCGGGCCAATTTGTCGATCTCTCTCTCAGAAATGAACTCCTCCTCCGACCAATCATCGCACAACCCAAACAGCGAGGACTCAGCCTTTACTGGAATGGGTTGGTATGATGATTTACCATTCCTTCCGCAGGGCGGATCAGCGTCGGTTTCGGACTCGTCGTCTGAATAATCCTCCTTTAGTCCAGGCAGGTCTGCCCAATCCTCCTCCCGCGCGTGAGCGCACCGTTCATCATTTTCATGATCAGAGTATTCACTGTATTTCTTCCAGAGTATAATCTCCTTCCGAATTATTCGCATCAGCCTCTGTGTTCTCGCGCGCATTACGCATCTGTTCGTCTGGGTGATCTGCGAGTGCCTCTATCGGGGGTTTATCCGACCTCTCCTCCGGCTCCGACAGGTCGTTCACAATTTCTCGTGCTGCAAACATTTGCCCTTTTAATGGCGGGTGCTCTGGTTCTGGGCACTGGTCCTGGTAATGGTTTCCACCGCACCGATAACATTTTATTCCCGGCTTAACCGGTACGTTATTCTTTTGGTACGGTCGGGCCGGCCTTGGGGGGATTGCTCCCCCATTTCCTCCCCCATCGCGACCTTCTGGTCGCGGATACGGTCTGAACGGCGCCTTACCGCCATTACGCATAACATTATCGCGCTTGACGAGCCGATACAGTTTATGTTTCAGCTCGTCTCGCTGCGCTCCTGCTAGCCGCGGCGCCTCTCGCGCCTCGTTGGGTTTAAGTCGCACTTCACCGCGACTGCTAGTCCGTGTAGCTGCATAACGGGCCATTACGCCTTCCTGCCACTCCCAATTTACTGCGCATTCCAATATCTGTTTAATGCTGCAGTATTCTGCCGTCACATTCCTGCGAACTAACTCCTCGACCATGCGTTTAGGCATACGCGCCATAAATTGGTTCTTAAACGTGTAAGAGTCTGGACGTTTAACCATTCGACCCGGCATTGTTCATCAACTCATGATAGAACGCCGCGATTCCCATCTCTGGGGAGTATTTTGTGGCCCAAAACGCTTCCGTCGCATTCTGCACGGCTGCCGTATCAATGAACCGGTCATAAAGACCTAACACCACTTCAAGGTGCGTCCATTTGCGCTGTTTGCGCCCGATGCCTGCCACGTTCGTCTCATACCATTCCTTTGCGGCCCCAGTTAAGTGGTAAGAGTGCATCTCGTGTCTCCTTTCGGAGAATTCGGGTCCCGCGAGTCCCAACAATTTAAACCAGCGGAATATTCCCGTAATATGAAACTCAAATTGTTTAATATCTTTTGCCCCTGAATATTTTTCAGGCTGCGGCATACGAATCTGCCGATTCTCGTCAAAAATGGACTCCATGGGACACGGAGTCCCCAGTACTTCGTCATACATCAACTTAAATGGTGCGTGCAAAGACCGTTTCCATTTTCGTTGCTGCTTAAGCGGCACTCCTGCCATTACCGGGTCACCGGCTTCATACAAATGAAGTTTAGCAGCTTTCGCCGCGCTTGCGTGATGGTGCCGCCGCGACTTGCGGCGGCGCCGATGTCCGTGCGATCGGTTGCTCTCGTTCGCATGCCGGCGCGGCGTGTACGCACTGCCCTTCCTTGATGCAGCCGAGGACGAAGATGAACTATCATCAGGGTGTCCTCCTGCGGCCGTATATCGTGCTCCACTTCGGGTCTTTCGACCTGTGTTATCAATTGATCCCACGCACGCCGTTACCTCCGATATCGTTACTGTTGCAGGTTCATCCCATGCGCTATCGGTTGTCTCGGACCGCGAGTAATTATTCTCTGGTTGATAAGTGGGATCTGAGTCACTATTATAGGATGAGCTGTGGTACGAGGTACCCGACGAGCTGCCGCTCGGAGACCCAGATGGCGAAGACGGTGTTCCTCCTTCACGTTTAACTGGTATGGGAGGAGCTGATCCTCTTCTCGAATAAAATCCACTTGCCTGCTCGGATTTAACCGGTGTTCGTGTCGCTTGATTATTGGCGGGTGTCTGACCTGCAGATTCCTTGCGATAATCCGTGACCTGCGCCTTACGCACAGTAGATTTGGACGTGTCCCGCCTACGCGTTGATTCAGCTGTTGGGATCCCCATTGATACATCTGGGGATTTGCTCCCCACTGGACTCATTAAATTAGTGGACTTTCGTCCATACCCCACCGAACTTCCTCGGCTAGGAGCAGGCCCCTTAGCATACGGTACCCCCTTTTCGTCCCAATCGATATTTTGATCAGGGATAGTTGTATCCTCGCCATTTGCAATAGCGAGATACCGCATTCGTTGAAGAATAATCCGATCTGCGAGTGCGTGAACAATTCGTTCATGGGACGTGGATTTAGTACATTCTCCATCTGATGTCCGTGGGGCCAGTAAAGGGCGCACCGACTTAACGGTGGATTGTGAGTCGCTTCCGCTGGAGCGCGCGTACGAGCGCGCACGCGCAGATGACCGTTTTTCTTCCACATATTGATTCAGAATATTGCGGCGGCGGTCAGTGTCTGCACGCTTTTCAGCAGCATGTTTCTCCAACGCGGATGCCTCCGCTTCTTTGCGCTCCAACAACCGACGTGTGGCCGCTTCGCGCTCTCTGATCACCACGGCCTCTCGTTCTTCTTTCTGCTGAATTTCTTCAGCTAATTCTCGATCCGCCTGCTCCTGCAATTCCTGTACGAGCAGGGTCTCCGCCATTTCGCGATCGTCCGCTTCACGCAGAGTGCGGAGCTGATTATCATTGCGTTTCCACGCTGCGACGCGTCGCCGATAGTCGGTCGGCGACTCATTTTCGCCGCGCTCGCGCGCTAACGCCGCCGCCGCCATGCGGACGTTCTTATCGTCCCAATTATTACGGCGCGGCTGTGATCCAGCATCCGATGCTGATGGCATATCTGCCAGGCTCCGAGCAGCCGCTTCACGCAATTCGGCGGACTCAATAGAATCCGCCCGATTGCGCCGTTCCTTACCCTTCGACATCGGATACGGGGAAGAACTGGGCAGCGCCGATGAGCGCGCGCTACCACTGGACACTGATTTGGGTGCAGGTTTCTCCGCACGTTGCGCCGGTGGCGATGGTGGTATAACCGCATGAACAAACTCAGTGCTGGCTCGTCCTGGGCGCGATTGCGGCGCTGATCCATGCGAGCGGACGTCTTCATCGTCCGACACCTCTTCCACCGTGGCGCGCTGGTCCTTTGAAGCAGATTTCGCTGCTGACTTACCTGTTCCAGATGTTGTTGCAGCATTCTTGCGATTCTCTCGCGCTTGAGCTTCCGCCGCTTCGTCGATGGCCACATCGTGTCCAATAGCACTAGAGTTCTCTTGGAACGATACAGCGGCATCTCTGCCGCTGCGTGTCTTCGACAGCGCCGACAATGTCGACGCGAAGGGAGATCCCAACTCGTGAGAGCTGGTCGCCGTGACGTGTGAAGTTAACGGCACCTGGGCTTGATCGCCGTACACCGCCTCTTGATAATCAGACGGAGGATCTCCGTCATCGCCTATCAGCGATCTTAACGGATCTCCCGGCAGCTGCGACGATCCTTGCTGGGCGTCGTTCAGCTGGCCTGATTGAGCGTAGTCAGACGCGGGGTCGGACTTGCGCTTATTTTTCTTGTTCTTGTTGTTCTTGGCCATGGTAGTAGCTATGAACAATAGAGAGTTTTTTTTCAAGCTTCGTCGTCTGTCGACGACAACGCCAATACGTAGAACGTAGGGTTTAAAAAAGTGTTAAGGTGCGTTACACCGATCACTGAGTTCACTCGTGGTAAACCAGTACGCCTCCAGGGGAGATGTATTGACTTCGTATATAGAGTACAAGTGAAAGGTGAAAAGCCCTGTTTACTACTGTATTTAGGAACTATATAGGGGGTTTAAGGACCCGCGATCATAACAGAGCCAACTGCTCTTAAATAGATTAGATAAGATGCGGTCATCGCCCAAGTGGGATGCCGCTCGTAACAACCCCTCCATCACTCATTCTACGCAACCCATACACTGCATCTTTTCCCCATGCTATGATCTCCACGATCTTGCACCTGCACTTCTCTGCTCTCAATGCCAGGCGATACTGGCTCTGCCAGACAGATTCTCCGGCCTGTGATACCTACGGGGTGCCCGAAACATGAATGCACTTCCTTCTCCACTGCCCGGCATGGGAACATCTCCACCCTGCCCTGCAGCACACATCCTACAATGTTGACCTGCTGTGCAGTGGATCTCCCATCACTCCTCACGCACCTGAAACTTCTCAAAGCCCTAATCACGTTCATCACTGCCACAGGTCTTTTCGTATAATTCCTTTCCCTCTCTCTCCTTTATTTATACTGCTGTATCCTCTTGTAATACTGTCTCTGTCTCCCTCTCTCCTAACCTCACTGAACAAGTAACAGATTGGCTCGTTTCCATCCATACACTCAATTACCTTCATCTCCCAGCTTGTCGCCCTCCATACACCAGCTTTCACACACTATTTTCTCCTTTTACTTTATCTGTGTCATTTACCATAAAAGGTTTCCCATTTATACCCATAGCTATAAATACCCCATTCTACTAAGTAGAGTACAGTTGCATAGCCTAGTAGGGCCAGGTACGACTACCATAGAAATCAAATCAAATCACCTGTCCTTCCAGAGGCTCGGTCACCTCGAGGCTTTTGTTTTTCTCACCCGCTCCAACACATGCCCACACTAGCAGACCAAATTCCTTTTGCACTTCAGGTCCACCTGAGAGATCAAAGATTGTTATTTTCGACCTCCCTGATCAGCCATCCAACCTCTGCTCAGAAGAACAGGGTCCCTCAGTTATCCTTCTTTATTGCACCCACCATCTCCCTGTTTGCATTCCATCCGTTATTCTGCCCCATCCCCTCATCCTTCCTCTGGAACTCACTGGCAGCAGTTCTAATATGCTCCAAAGTGGGTCCTGTCCAAATATCAAGACTCGTACACAACTTTGCTTACTCCTCAAACATCATCATGCCATCCAACAGTGTTACTCCAGTTAGACCCTGTACTCAATGGCTATCTGGTAATGCTCTGGAGTCTGCAAGACACCACCATTGCTCGGTCCAAGTCACAACTCCACCTAGGCCCATCTGCAACCCTCAACGACAAGACCATCCTTACATTGAAGCTCACATCCAACAGTTCTCGCACGGCAGCACACTGCAACTGTGACACTCTGGGACACATAGCAAGATTGCACAAGTTCAAGGTGTTCAAGATGTATGGCAAGGCCTGCTTCTATTGGTCTGACCCACTGTGACACTCAACTATCCTCACACTCCCTCTCCTGTGGTATTGGCACGTTAGATAGGTCATTAAAATAAGCTCTCAGAATCCAGGTATCCATGGGTTTGGAAGGTGAGCATATTCTACTTCTGTCAATATTCCGTTCAATGCTTACTTCGACAGAAGGTATTCCTGATATCCTATCCAAAACCTCATCTACCATTGCGTCAGGTGAGCACTGGGCTGATTGATTACCACTGACCAACCCTGGAACATATCTTCTCCTGCTATGTGCATGTTTGTACATTGCTTTGGTAGGCTTTAGCTCATTGTCAATCCGAATTGTCCTCATACTGATGCTCATTGCACAGCATCTGAAAGCTCAACCACAAGATTGACCTTTCATCATAGAACACTTTCTCAAGATGTTCTGTCAATTTCACGTTAGTCTCTCATTTCACAGACTATAAGGTAATTAATTCAACGATTTCATTGGCATCCAGTTGTCAAGTATGTACCGCGATCATTGCCCTGAATATGATTTATTTTAGCTGATTTTTGTCCAGCTGGAGATGCAATGCAATGCTGTCATCGGGTGCATTTTCGTAAATTTCCTAGAATAATATTTGTCACCTTCAATACAGACGATCATGTTCTCCTGAACCCCATTCTGCCATCAAACCCGAATTTCTCTCCACTCAATGCCTATGTCTGCAGCTCAGTTGTGATACGTAGAAGTATACTCTTATTACAGCCTGATTGTATTACATTGAAAACAGGATCTGCGAAATTATCAATGGAGGAGGCTGTGAATTCAACTTATGTGCGCTGGAGCGAAGTGAGAGCATGTCTTGCATCCCTTAAGGTTTGCTGCCCCAGTCACAGTGCATCTCCAAGGAAGTCTCTTCTGCTTGACCATCTTGTTAGTTGATTCCATGGAAACAGCAGCATAACCTTCAAGGGAGAAAATTATGCCCGACTTATTGATTCCATGTCCTCCTTGAAAGTCCGTCCTCCATGCTCCCCACAGTAATTTGATTTGACCAACCAATTTTTAAGTTCCCACAATGATATCGCTCCACGCTCCTATCTGTGCATGCATTGGCATAGATTTGTGACGGAAATTCGGTAATTGAAAGACACACACACTCTTTCCTGTTCTTTCCTGAATTTAAGCGGTGCTAGTCATGTCCTGGGATTAATTTCTCCAGAGAAACCACTAATCTTCTGAACTGCTCACTGTCTCTCAGGACTGGGAAGGTATCAATCTTGATCTATGAAGGCTGGAGGTCTCTGCAGTTCGTGGGCTGTCAATTTAAGTATGGTGTCAGCCTCCCATCAAAATGGGAGGCAGAACATAATGATTTTGGATATCGGATTTTTCCTTGGAATACCTCAGCCGGATCACATGATCACTGATCCGCGATCAGCCGCTGATCGGCATTTCCGGCATCTAGAGCAGCAATGGCAAGCATCATTACTCCATTGTAGAAGTGCGTGGGACCTATATTACCAAAGGAAGCACCTGGGCAGCCATATCCCATCCACCTTATTGTTATATCCATGCACTTGGGCTTAGATACCCCCAGTCACACTCTGGTCACACTCTGCTTCCTTCAATGAAGGATCACTGAACGTTTCCCGTCTTCACTTCATTCTCCATCTTCCCTTCCGCACTTCGGACTCCAAACCTCCGGTCAAGTCCAGAGCTGGCTCAGATGGTCTCAGACCATCGGGCCTATTACTCTATCACATATTACTAAGTGTTTTCCATTTATCTGTTTATCTGATCTTCTCAACTTCTCGTTTATTGTCTTGTCTTACTCAGCTAACTTCTTTGTCCATATATGGACTCTCACTTATTGTTATGTTTTTGGTCACGTTACATTACCTTATTTAGGTTAACAATAACGGACTTAGTATAAATACATTTCAATATCCTCATGTACTTCAGCTGTAAAATTAATGTTGTTTCCATGTTTCCTCTCATGGACTGAGACCACTTTATCATCTTGACCTTGGCTCGACTCCAGAGTTGCACCAAACCTCTGGATGTCCTCTCCATCTCCAACCTCTGACCTCTGGTCCTCCGGTTCCCACGGTCCTCCAGTCCTCATCTGTCTTCCCTGGATCGTATCTGCGGACCTTCCCTTTGTTTCCAGTGAAACGCTGACTATAGAACCACTGGTGAAATTAAGTGTGCAAGATGAACACTTAAGTGAACAACCAACAAATCCAACTATCAAATGTGCGAGTTTCGGGGTTCCTACCAGGTATTAGGTAGTGGCAATTTGGGTTTTACGGACAAGTGCAGTAGCTTAAAGTTAAAGGTGACTTTGGGACAATCTGAACCGTTCTAGGCGCTTAACACAGCTTTAGAAGGTAAGGAAAGTTTGGGTTTTATGTGCAAGACTCGGAACTGGGTCCAAGGGATGATCCGTAGATTGAGAGGTTTATTCCAACAATGTATTTCCGACAACAAGTGTATCAGCTAGAGTTTCGTAGTTTGACTACTGCACATAGCCAAGCGCCTTCAAATGTTTATGCGATTTTTAACGAAGCAGTCCTGTCCTGTCCTGTCCTGTCTTGTCTGGTCTGGTCTGGTCTGGTCTGGTCCTGTCTTATATCACTCCACGAATATCCAACACTTTATATATTGCAACAGAAACAACAAAAGGAAACTTTATAAGCTTTCTGGAGGTGATCCGAATAGATGCTAGACATCCCCTGTGTGCTTAAGCTCACGCTCGTGCTCACTGAAGAGGAAGGGTAGGATCTACCGGCCTTCTCTCTGTTTTCTACAGGTATTTATACAAACTGATGTTCTAAATAAGGAAATGATTCTGAAACTGACTTTTAGTACAAACGGATAAACGGAACACAGATATATTGGGGTGATGAGCAGTATTAGCTCAAGAAATAGCCCTGTTGGTAATTAGTTCTGATTAAATGGTATATTTTGGTAGATAATCTGGGAGATTGGAAGGGAAATTGTGCCATAGTATGTAGGTGCCCTGGGCGATCAATCCATGTGCCAGCTCCACCGAGCCCTGGTCCATCAACCCTTAAGTCGCCCGATTAGTCAACTCCTGGTCAAAGCGAGTCCTGGCATCATGGGCCAAGGGCTCAGTACTATCTCCGACATCGGATCTCTGTTCTGTACTCAGATCGGTGATCTCCGTGATCAACATCATCAGATCTTCGGAATTGTTCGGAATATTGAGCCACACATGGTTCTATTATCTAGAACCGTCCCGCAACCTTATTAGATCCCTTGTACGTGCCCCTGGTAAGTCCCATAGTCTGAATGGAGTGCATTGGTATGTCCTTGATAGGATACATGCAGGTCATTCCCAATCCCTTGGTTAAGGATGGTAAGAACACCTTTAGCTAATAGACTAGTACTTGACTTGGCGAATCTGACCCATTGTGGTGGCCGTCATCCCCAAGTAAGCAATAGAGCTGAGTAACTCGCACATGTGTACATCCTTAGCTAGCAACTCGGACCTCATCCTAGCTCATAGTGAGTGATATAGCCTTTATTCTACACGAAGCACCTGCTTAGAACAGCAAATCGAAAGGTTTCACCGCTGGTCACAGGGCCGGCTATCACCGGAGTTCTTCCGGGAGCAGGGCTCTGACCAGGTTGCCATTTCCAGAGTAGCCCCTGTTGGCTTGGCTATACACGACGGAGTATCTGTCCCTCTGTTTGTCTCGGCTTGGATGCCAGACTGTCGCACACCCTTCTGAGCTGTGGTGCTTGCGAGAATAGCTGACATCTTTGGACTTTGGTCCTGTTCTGGTCTCCGGTTTCCAGACTTTTGCTGGGTCCTTCCTCCCTCTGGCTCAGGATATAACACTTATACATGATACAGACCAGGAGTCCAGCGAAAACAATGGCTGAACCTGAACAGGCAATGTCCGATCAAATATTGATGCTGATGAACCCGCGGCAAGCGTAGACCATCACGAGAAGGCTATCAAGGAAGTTCGAGTCATACGAAGTCAGACATGAGTCAGAAAATGAAGGCAGTGTTGAAACATTGAAGCTCTGTAAGAGTCAGAAAAATATAGCTCAGAATGACTCAACGTTGGAGTGGGAAAACAGCTCAATTATAAAATCTAAAATAGTATATAAGGACGCTGTTTTAAATAGTGAAATCACTTTTCCCCCTTCAAATTTCCTCTGCCAAAGACAACTTTTGTTGTGATAAGTCCCTAAGTTCTACCCCAAGTCACCGATTGACTTGCTGCCACCCCGAATTGAGAAAAAATAAGCACAGAGCTCGCTAGAACGCGAAGTCCATCTGATTTTTACGTAATCCGTTACATAAGCAAGCTGAGTTGGATGATGAAACCCATTCAAACCATCCGAAGCACGCCATCTGGGGTACTGATACCCGTCTGGATTGATACAAGCACACAGTTGCCTGTTCCCATCTGCAAGTCAAGTCAAAGCATCGCCTGTCAGAAAACATAACACACAGAACGTAGCCTACGAAGTCCGTCTGGAGTCACACGCAAACTCACCTGGATACGAAGTACATCTGAAAAATATGCATGCCATCCAGGGTAACAATACCCATCCTACTGAAACACCGATCAAGAAGACCGGTAAGCCAAGCTTCTCCATCTAGGAGAAGACATCTGATATTACACCACCAATGGTCAGACACATGGGCGCCAGCTGGATGCAACTCGCCTGATACATGTCACTGGACGCTGACTGCAGCATAGGGGAAGCTGTCAGCCAGCTGATTTCTCCATACCTCCAGGCTGGACCCAGGTCAACCTGGTAGCCAGCTGAGCCCCCGGCTGACATAGATTTGAACCCACATCTGTTGCAAGACCTTCCCAGTGGATGAAGCAGACGAAAACCAAAATGTATTCAGCACTATATTCAAAGCCATTCCTGTTGTGATATGTACACTAATGATGTCAACCTCATCAATGTTACCATGTAGCTCCCCAGCATCGATCCTTCGAGGGACACAAAAATAAGGACCTGGACCTGAGAAAATGACAGATATTATGGCTGGCTTACCTCAGCACATCGGTATGAGGAGGGTTGTGAGCGTGCAATTAGGAAATCCTGGGATGAAAGGGTGCCATGTCACGAAGCTGAATGTTGATGAATAGGAAGAGAGACACAAGCTGTACTAATCTCGGTGAGTGGGAAGAGTGAAAGCAAGAGACACCCGTTCAATGACTTGGTGCTTTATGGGCCAATGAGCATTGCGAGAAGCCACCTTGATCAAAGAAGCAATCTTGTAGCTGCCGTCTTGATTTGCGTGTGACAACTTACAGCTGGCGTATACCGAGCAGCCCAAGTTGCAAGAACCTTTGCTGACGATTGTTCAGGCATTTCGTTCCCATAGGCATGAGCCTTGAGATATTGAGACTTGAGTGATTGCGAGCTTGGTTCAGGTGATCACACTGTGAGCTTTAAGTGGGCTGCTCCTTCGCATACACCAGCAATGTGAATTAGCCGAAGACTTGGTGCCCTTGTGTGTTTGACTTGATGTCTATGTGACAGAGACATTCTGCACCTCGAGGAGCTGTTTGATGATGAGGATCTTGGTCGCAGTGTCGGGTGCATGCTTGCAGAAGACCATGTGCCACCCTCGATGAGCGCTGCAAGTGTCCCCTTATCGCTGAGCGAGATTGCAGGAGGTGAGGGTAAGTGTCAGGCCCGTGGAGGGCCCAGTGGATGCAATGGGGGGGGACACCATGGATGGGGGGGAGGTGGGTGTTGATGTGCAAAGCAGAGTCACCAATCACGGAGAGGACAGACAGCTGGACAGACCTGGATAGATGGACACTGCGAAGTATCTACTATTGATGTCACCCTGTTTTGAATTTGGACGATGTTGGAAGCTTGAGTTAAAGATGCTTGAATGCAGTGATCGTCTCTGTGTCTTGCCCAGAAACGGCCCGCTACGAGGGGAGTGAGGGTGAGTCGAGAGAGCAGGATGTTGACCAACCTGCACATGATGATACATAGTGATAAACATGCGCAATGTGCATGGACCCGGCTCCCATCACTGATCTCGTCCCTCCTCACTGAGACTACTCTCAGCTAAAGGGTGTGGATACAACTTCAACCTTACCACTTCAAGAGGATTAAAACGGGCCTATTTATTATTCCAAATTGACCATGAAAATTGACCGCAGGGTAGTTACTCCGTGAGTCGAGGGGGAGCCAAAGAATCTGAACCCCAAATTATAGCAGGAAGGCTTCCGATCTGAAACCTTTTACCTCTCTAATTCACAAAAACTTTAGGATAGGACTTCAAAAATGCATCGCGATGGCAGTGAAATAAATGGAGCATCTAATAGCCAGCTGAAAGGTCCAGCTGAAAGAATTAGCTGGTGGCTACATGGAAAACTACTTGGAGCCAGGTTTCTGGAAAGATGGCTATCACCTGAGTCTTCCAGATGGGATGGACATGGGAGCACTTTGGCGGTGTACTGACAGTTCTCTGATAGAACTTCGTGCCAACGACAGCCTATAGGTGGCTTGAGTCGTCCAAATTGTAGTCCCCCCGGGGTTTAACAACCCGTCTAGTAACTGTGCGGTCGCCGAGTAGTAGTACGAGACGAACAGCTTCCTCGTTTGGTCCTGGGATGTAAGGCCACGAGTGTCGTACAGGTGGGAACTGATAGGAGCTGAAGACGGAGTGATATCCACTGAGGAAGAGGATGCGAGGTCGTAGGCAGCGCCATATGTAGTGCCACAGGTGAGAATCCAGTGTTCCTCGTAATCCTGAGGGAACAAGAGTCAAGCAAAGGTAGAGCCTGAGATTAGACGAGGTAGAATCTAAAGCACAGGAGTTTCTACCTCGGGTTTATATACCAATATAACTAGGAGTCCGATCGTGTCAACCCTATGTGTTGTGTTTCAATATACTGACAGGGATGTGATCGCGAGTTGTCGGAGTATCGCAATCGTGCGTTATCTGGTTGCTCGGGGTTTGATGTTTAGCCAGGGAATGTATAGGCGACCGGTATATGATTGCGAGCTGTCAGGATATCGAGGTCGCGTGTCGTCCTTCTTTAGGGATTTTGGTGCTATGTGTGACTTGCTGCAATGCGGTCACGGGATAATGCGTTCCCGTGATCGCGATCTGGCCCAGTGTTCAAGATTGAAAAGCCGGATCATGACATTACCCCCCCTCTTCAAGGTCGATGTC
This sequence comes from Mycena rosella, assembly GCA_029378255.1. Classification (NCBI taxonomy): domain Eukaryota; kingdom Fungi; phylum Basidiomycota; class Agaricomycetes; order Agaricales; family Mycenaceae; genus Mycena; species Mycena rosella. The sequence continues at coordinate 11,906 of JARKIE010000110.1, read as the reverse complement.
CCAGCGACTAATGCCGTTCTTGGAGTTTATCCCGATTGAGTCCATTGCGATTTGCGTCTTGCAGTCTTGTTAACCCCCTTCGCGTGCCCTGATTTTCTAATTGTGGGTCCAGTTAATTATGTTCGAGCTTGTTCCTTGATTGCCGAGTCGAGGAATGATGCCGCGGGCATGGCGCGTAATAGAAGCGACGCTTCTTTCTCAATTTGGAATCCTGCAGCCTTCACAATTCAAAAGTCTTTGAATTGCAGAGGTTTCGCTCCAAACCCCTGGCGCAGGATTCTGGAATATCCCGCTAACCAGAGGGGCTTTTCCCACATTCTTTTTTTTCTTTTTCCCCACCATGTCCCCTCCTCGACCACCCCCAAATCCCGCTGCTCCTTCTCCCTTCGCGTCTCCTCCTCCGGAATTCCGTCTTCCCCTCGCCCCTACAACCGAAATCCTCCCTCTCTTCGCCCCCAATCACTTGTCCGCCGTCCAGGGCGAGGTGGCTCCTCCGCCTCCACCGGTGGATAATCCCGCCATCTCTTCCTCCCGGCCCCTCGCTTAGTGTGCCCGTACCATGAAGTTGTTGCCACCGCCATCCGCCCCTTTCACGCTCGTTGTGACCCTTCCCCTCCGCCTATCTTTGGCGCGTGGTCGGACCTGGACCCGGAGACGCGTATTGCAGATGCCGCTCATGCCACTTTCCGGGCAGCAGCTATCGCGTCGTTCTGGGACATGGATGTCTATGGTCCCCCGGAATTGCCGTTCGGCGTGTATTTCAATCATACGCGCGCCAACTGAAATTATGTGTGGTACCGGCGGGTGAATGAGACTTGGGTCCCCCAAGATTTCAACCTTCGGACGTCCCTAGTCGCCTTGGCCGACCGATTGGACATGGCATTGGCTGTCTTCGAACTGAATCCGGATGGCGAGGCCGAGCAAATGGTGCACACTCTGGTAAGAGATTATCCCATTATCCCGAGGATCTTCTTGATTGGTTCTTTCGTAGATCAAAACTGAACAGTCCCTGCATTTCCTGGCCCAGACCGGGGTTCGCGTCTTCATGCACCGTGCGTTCCATGAGTACTTGGAACGTGCGGTCCGGATCCTCAAGCCCGACCTTACCGAGTCGCAAGTGCGCGTTCTTGCGCAAGGTTACCATGCGGGGCGCGTATATCCCGCACCACATCGTTCTCGAAGCGCAAATCCCTGGGAGTCGGTGCACCTCCTACTGCAAAGTTGGATCGACCCCCGTGCAGGTTGGCCGGACGACACGGTGGGTTGGAACTCGCGGGACCGTTCGTTCAATATCCAGCGTTTCCTGGCTCCGTTGGATAGTGAGCCATCCCCTTGTTATCCCTCGGGTTTTCGGGATTTGAGCATCTCTTGTCGACAGTGTACGCGGAGCACGGCAAGTGGGACCCCGAAGTGGAGTACGAGGAGGGGGCTATAGCGTCCGCCCACTTCCTCAAGGGCGAAGAGCTTTGGGACTTCGCACTGGAGCTGGATGAGGATGTGTCCTTCGTGTATGGTCTCCCCGACCCTAATCCCGCGGCTCCCCCGCCTTCTCCTGCTTCCTCCGAGGACGAGGAGTTCGACCCGTGAGTCGAGATCGCGCCCACGTTCTCATCCCCGGTCGGGGCCGTGCCCCCAGTGGAGTGCGTGATTGAGGTTGAATCAAGCGAGTCGGAGGGGAAGGACGAGTTGTTCGGGTGGGGGGAAGCAAGCGTCTCAGAGGAGGATTTTATTCTTATTCCCCCACGATCTCCCCCCTCAACTCAAATCCCCAATTGTTGTCGCCCCCGGGCCAGGGTGTCGTCAGGCTCGTCCGAGGACGAACCACTCCGCAAGCGCGTCTCTCGCTGTTCTTCTTCTCCTGGTCCTCGGTCCCCCGCTCCTCCCCACCGAGAGTCAACCGAATCGCGTGCCAGAGGCCCGCTAAATTGCCCCCGCCGACCATCCGTATTCCCCCCCGTCCGATCCCCACTGGGCCTCGCCGCGGACACCCCCCAACAGGTCCCCGTCGTGGGCGACTGAACCCTCCTGCCTCATTGCGCCCTCCCCCTACCGAACCGCGAGGGGATCGTGCCTGATGCGGGCGACCAAATCCTCCTCTTCCTGGCTCTCATCGTAATCCCGCAGTTCCTCCCGCAACCCCGCTGGGGCAGAGACGGGGTGCCTCTCCTCGTCGCTTCCGAGGCGAGCAGCACTGCGGGATTGGAGAGGTCGTCCGTGGTCTTGTCCCGGGATGTGACTGTTGCGCCTACTCCAGGAGGATCTACTCCAACGGTGCGGGGCCTACAGATTGCAACGCCCCCCGACCGAAGAAAGGCAGGTTTGCGTGCGACACCTGTCATGTCGCCCACCAGTCATGTGATGAGTGGGTAGCCTTCTGCATACAATATCAGGAAGGGTGGGTGTGCTGGTTCCATTTCCAGTTCTGGGAGCATCTGGGAAACGGCGATTTTGTTTGGCTGGAGGACGACCCTCGGCTGGAGGATTTGAATGCCGTTGGTATGTTGCTTCCTCAGTTAATCCTGTTATCCCGTTAACCCGACGGGATTTGCCCTCCAGCCACGACCTGGGACTACCGCGTCTTCTGCTACGACTTCCAGCTGCTGCTGAACACCCGTCGGTCGCGTCGTCGTCGGGCGGACCATGCACCTTGTTCCTCGGGTAAAGGGAAGACAAGGGCGAGAATGGAGTCCGAGTCCGAGTCAGAGTCAGAGTCGGAGTCGGAGTTGGACAATGGACGGTGCCCTTCCCCCACGAGGACACCCCCTCGTAATCCCGTGTCACCCCTGCTTCCAGAGTATACTCCGGTGGTAACCATGGAGGACTTCTCCATGGACGTGGACCCCGTCTCGCCCCCTCCCTCTCCCTCGAACATTGCGGGTCCTTCGTCTGGCCCCGGGTTCTCTGCTGGCGCGTCCTCTTCACACGCTCCACCGCCCACTCCTGCGCCCGGTCTGTCCTCTGTACCTCGGAACGCGAATGGCGCGTTCGGGCCCCAATTCCTTGGGATGCCTTTTGAGGCTTTTGCCGATCCCCGCAACTTCAGTGTTGATTCCCTGGAGTGGGATACAGAAGTGTTGCTGGCGTATTACGATGCGAACCCCTTGGCAAACCGGGTAGAGGCGCACGAATACATGGAGTCGGTGTTGAGTGCAGTGAGCAAGGAGCTGCGTCGTCGGGAGGCGAGTTCGGGGAAAGGTAAGGGGAAAGGCAAGGCCCCCGAGTGACGACCTCGTATCTGTCGATAGTGTACTTGTGCCTTCCGCGCGTCCTGTATATAAGACTTTTTAATGCGTGTCCTCTTCTTCTTCCTGGTGCGACCACGTGAGCGTGTTTTCATAGGTCCTTGTTGGTCCACCAGTCTTCTTCGGTCGCGGGATTACGCTGCCAATCAAATTTGATGAAATTGATATGATAAGATGAGATAGAACGAAACAGGGTATCAGCGCAGATCCCGTTGCGCAGGTATGGGATCATGGGGCCTCCGCGGCTCCATTGCTTCAGCTGTCCTTGTTCGTCTCCTCGTCCTCCTTAGGCATCGCGATAATCCCGGGACAAGTTCGCATGGCGTGATATGGTGCTCTGCTGTCAAAGATCGGGTGCATTGAACCCGTGTAGGGGTTATGGAGGAATGTGTCGTCCACAAACACGATGTGTGAGAGAGGCTCGGGTATGGGCTCCAGACCTGGCATACTGTCGTTGTCGTCGTTATGAGTCTCTCCTGGGTTATTCGGTCGATGGGTTTTGCGGTGGAAGTTATGGTGATGTTGAGCCGGGCGCCTCCCTCCTGTGGGCCGTGGGCAATTATCCCGCTGGCACGCCAGGTTGGCCTGAGGCCCCGTAATCTTTACCAACCATTGTCCCGCTCCGTGTACCATCCGGCGGATATATCCCAACATCCGATGAGCCGGTAATCCCTCCCCTCTTGTCCCTCTTCTGCCTCTGGCCTGGCGGGTATGAGCAGTGCCCTGCATCCCCCAAACCAGTCCAATGGCGATCATTGCGAGGATCGCCATTCCTGCCACCACTTCGAGAAGTGCGTGCAGGATCCAAACCTCGTTTGTGCCGGACACCCTCACGTTGCTGATGTGGATGTGTAAGTCGGTCATTGTGCGGGTCCGGTGACGAGTTGTTGTTTAAACCGGGGGTGGGTAGATTAGATTCTACCTTCTGTCGACGTCGGCCTATAGGTCGGCTTGAGTCGTCCAAATTGTAGTCCCACCCGGGGTTTAACAACCCGTCTAGTAACCTGTGCGGTCGCCGAGTAGTAGTACGAGACGAACAGCTTCCTCGTTTGGTCCTGGGATGTAAGGCCACGAGTGTCGTACAGGTGGGAACTGATAGGAGCTGAAGACGGAGTGATATCCGCTGAGGAAGAGGATGCGAGGTCGTAGGCAGCGCCGTATGTAGTGCCACAGGTGAGAATCCAGTGTTCCTCGTAATCCTGAGGGAACAAGAGTCAAGCAAAGGTAGAGCCTGAGATTAGACGAGGTAGAATCTAAAGCACAGGAGTTTCTACCTCGGGTTTATATACCAATATAACTAGGAGTCCGATCGTGTCAACCCTATGTGTTGTGTTTCAATATACCGACAGGGATGTGATCGCGAGTTGTCGGAGTATCGCAATCGTGCGTTATCCGGTTGCTCGGGGTTTGATGTTTAGCTAGGGAATGTATAGGCGACCGGTATATGATTGCGAGCTGTCAGGATATCGAGGTCGCGTGTCGTCCTTCTTTAGGGATTTTGGTGCTATGTGTGACTTGCCGCGACGCGGTCGCGGGATAATGCGTTCCCGTGATCGCGATCTGGCCCGGTGTTCAAGATTGAAAAGCCGGATCATGACATTCGGCCTGAGGCCCTCCCTGAACAAGTTTAGACTACCCTGAGCTCATATATTTTTTGGGTATAAATTCTATGTGTACATCACCTTTGATAAATACGAACCACTCAGGGAAATACTTGGATAACAATATTCCAGTTTAAATTTTCCTTCTACAAAAACTTTTGTAGCTGACAACAGCTGGCCTGGGGGCATGCAAAATAGACGAAAAAGTCGGTATTAAATTACGGTAATCCAGCCTGTGAATTTGACTCAGGTCTGGTGGGAATGTTTGAAAGCATAATGAGAAGGAAATAACAAGAGAAAAATAAAAAGAAGAGAAACATCCATGAACAGGAGTCAGGTCTTCAGTGGGAATCGCACCCACTACCCTAACAGTATCTTAACTCTACTCAAGACCAGGATGGCATCGGCCGTGATCTACGAAGGCTTGACTTTTCTTGGGGGGTAAGGAGTCAGGACTGAGGTTGGGCTTGATTATGTAGAGGCGAAAAAAAAAAATGGATGAATAACTCCACGCCGTTGAAATCAGTCATAGGGAAATCACAGTGCTGCATCTGGCTGGACGGTTTGCGGGTACAGAGAAGGAAAGAACACAGATAAAGAAAAAGACGAGTAGAAGAGTCATGCCTTCGGTGGGAATCAAACCCAGTTTTCTAAACATACTATCATCTATCATCAAGGCCAGGGAGTGATCTGCCTTCATCCACGAGGGCGCTCCAGTCTTCTACTGTACGTTGGTAAGCACTGAGCTCAGGTTGGATTGTATGAGGAGAGAAAATGGACGCATCACTTCGTTGTTGAAATCGGTCATATGCAAATTGCGGTGCTTGGGTCTGAATTTTCATTACCTCTCGCTGCACTTTTTTGGAGGTACAGAGGAGGAAAGAGAAACAGATAGGTATGATGGCCGGTCGCGTGTCTATTCGCCGGAGGTTAAAGGCAGGAAATTTCGCTGTAATTCGGAGAAGGGAGGCCAACAAAAAGATCATTCCCAGCATTTTGACGCTACGAAAATAATTTCGGGTTTGGGACCTGAGCGTGCCCCGGACAGTGTGTAGTCTCTCCTAGACAGACGCTTCAACAATACAACCTCGTGCCTCGGCTTGTTGAAGACAGTGTGGGAGTTATTGGAGTTATTGGCTCAACATGGTTCGAATTCCGTACACCAAGCCGGCAGATATGAGAAGGCGCGTCTGAAATACTGTAGATCTCGGTACACGCGTAGTAGGCCCTGCACCCTCGCCATGGACAACGTGGGCAGAGAGTAACATCCCTCAGAGACATTTTCGCAAGGTTGATGTACAGTTATGTTGGTCCAGATGCTTGAGTGAGTGTTGAGATACTCGCGATTCGCCTGAACAGTGAATTGAAGAAGCCCAATACTGTCTAGATTACCGAATCAGGTTACAACTTCCAATGAAGCGAGTTCGGTTCGTTCAACTCGGATTCAAAGAATCATTCCGAAGGATATCAGTCAGCATCGATAACCAATTTCAGCTTGCACAACATTATTCAAAGTGAGATTCAATTGTGAAGGGAAACTACGTTCGCACTGCCAGACGCTTCCCTTCCCGGTGCACTATAAGGAATGAAAAGTCTTGACATAAGTCTATTCGTCCCTCGTCAAAGTGCTCTGAATCGGGATCCTGCTCTCTGGCCACGACGACTTCGATTTCAACCTCGAGCAGTTTTGGCGCCATCGGGAGAAGATGGAAGTCAATGTGATTTCGGAAGACTCGAAGCAAAAGTCTTGCTTGGTCCCAAGCGTTGTCGTAGAACGAGGAAGGGTCACTTCCATGATCGTTTTCATCCTCGCTTCCATTCTCGTTGTCGTTAGTGTCAAGGAAGTCCTCGTCGTATATATTGGCGGGTGGCCCTCCTCCGTTGGGAACGGTTATCCAGAAGTGGGCGCGGATCCATCGTAGTTCATGAAGGTTGGCGAGTGCCTTCACGTCTGCCTTTTTCTAGGAATTTTGTGAAATTGAATACCAATATTTGTAGTGTAGAATTAACGCTGAACAACTAACCGCGGATTTCAGGTGAAGTTCTAGGTGCGTGATCCCCGAACACGCTTGCCCAATGGCGCAAATTGTGCTGTGATCCACGCCATGCATGTAGATTCCGTTGCTGTGGCCTTCCGACGAAGCATCGTACACGGCGTGATACCCATTGACAATGGCTAAGCGACGCAGGTCGGGTGTCTTGGTGAGTGCCGCAACAACGGCGGGCCCGCGCTCGGAGGCGCGTCTTTCGTTGTAGTCCCGAAGGAAAAGGGTCACGGCGAGGTCTCGAATGGGCCGCGCACCATTGCAAACCTTGAGAAAATCGTCGGCACGCCCGGCGAATGTTCGGAGGAGGGGCAAAGCATCGTCGCACAAGGGTGGACTGCCCAAAACAACCGACACGTCATAGAGGGTGGGGTGTGCCTCGAGGAACGGGTTGAAATCAGGGCCCGGGCTGTCGTCCCATAAGAAGACCTCGATGCTTGCGACTTCAAGGCACGGTAGCCGGAGGGAGTTAACTGCCTCTTCCAATAAGGGGACGTCAGTGCCCTCCCACATTATATCCACCTTGAGGACGGTGAGTCCTGGGGATATGGTCGGGAGAAGCTCTAAGGATCTGAAAAACCGGCCCATCGTCGTCCGTTCCTCTGCAAGAAACACGTCAGATTCAAGCTCAGGATACCACACGAGCGACATACCGCCGCTAAACAGAGTCCGCTCCTTGTATGCGAGAGACTTGAGCCCCGGAATCTGGAGAAACTAGACCCAAGAGGCGAGTTAATAACACATCTCAAGGCCTTATCTGGCCTTACTTCAAACTCCGATATATTCGAGCACGACTGAACGACCGACAACTCGGCCAGGTTTTCGAATGCCGGCCGCTCACTGAGCAAGGGGGAAATGGCGATCTCATCTGCGTCCCAGTGGAACGTCCGCAATTGGGACTTGCCGTCCGGGGCATAATCCGGTGTGCAGCGCAGAGCTTTTCGCAGCGCCCTTTCGAGCCCACTCGGTGTTTTGACGGAACACCGTAGGCGCAGCTCCCGAACCAAAGTGGCCGGGTGCGGGCCGAGATTGTGGCAGCACCTTGTAGAGCCCAGAGTGAATAATAGGAATGCGAGACATCGGAGGTCCGTCCCTACAGTGCACACGTCCTGAACGATGCTTCTGTAGAGTATGGGCATCATATACAAATATTCCTCGCGTGAGGTGGCGCAAAAGTTCACAAGAGTCGCAGGAGGCGCCTGCTCCGCGATGAGAGTCTTGAGCTCTAGGGGGAGCAGCGGCGGCGTCTGGGAGGTCGTCGCGCCACGAGAGGGCGTGTGTGCTGCAAAGGAGGTGAATCGATTGGAGATGGTATACGAGTAAATGTGACATACATGTCTGTGGTCGCGCCTCTTGTCCGATTGTCAGTGTCTCAGCGCTTCGCCAATTCGCCAGCCCTGCGCGCGTCCAGAATGCGTTGACCTCCAGAAGTGTTCCCGACTCGAAGAAATACGAGATGGGCTCCCAGCTGGGCGGAAGTTTAGTACGCGATGCCTGCGCTATGCGAGGAGTAGCTCAACTCTTCATCGTCGAAGTTTTCCCACTAGTATGTAGTTGTACCATTTAACGAGTTGCTACGCATGGAATAAAGGCGCACCTTGACACGATACTCCTGGGGACCACCAATGTAAGGGCAGGTGCGCTGATCTAGCAAAGTATTCGTACCCAACATAACGCCCCCCGTTTCAAGGCCACTCGAGCTGAAAGAATGTCTATCTTGCGGCGGTACATGAAGAATGCAGATAATTGTTTGTGAGTGTATTTTGGCTTCATTACCCTACATCTGGAAAAAAGCAGATGTCTCTGGGGCTCTCCGGGAGACGTTAGAGACTCAATAGGTCGAGAGACTGCCCCCTGTCTCCGGGAGACCGCCAGAGACGCACCGGAGACACAAAGACGATCAGCATCAGTGGTCCGCGTGGATCATCTTTTGATCAAATGCCAGTCGGTAGGCGCGGATGGTCTTAGCAACGGACCCGCAAAGCAATTATCAGACGGGCTCGAGGATTGGAGGAAATGATAATTCAGAAAAGAGCGCTACGAAAATTATACAAGCTGCTACTGCTACTTAATATAATGGTGCAAGATGCTCGGCAGGTTGAACTCGGAAAGTACATGAGACTGGAGACAACCGGCAGGGCTCTTGAGGAACATTGACGGAGCAACAACTCGGAGAGAGCTTGAATGGGAGGAAGACACAGTGTACTTGATCTTGACGGGCCTGGGACTTGAAGATACTTGACGAGAACACGCCGACTTGAACACGACCAACTTGATCATGAAAAGGCAAGCAAAGCGAGAGGGGAAATCGATCGTGGGGGGGATAAAGGAAAGAAGGCGTGCCGAAAAGATGGCTCTTTATAGGCGAGCCACTTCAGCGACGAAATTCTGTTTTTTGTGGCAAGTCCGTCTGGTATATTGGGCAATCGAATAATCCAACAACTGAGCAGAAGGACAGCGGCATGAGGACATTATGTCGGAAAACCGTAATCAGTCTTATAAGAGGCCCACGTGATAAGACTGTCATCAGAGTCTCGTAATAGTAATCAGAGTCTCGTAATAGTGATCTCGAACAAATAAGCTCTGATAATCTGGAGCGCGCCCTCATAATTATGCACAAGAGACAACTGTAATATATTTTTCTGTGCTTCCATAGAATGGGCTTATACTGTGGGTGGCCAGCCCAGAGAGTTTGGCTCAACAAAACTCGTCTTGCTTGATACGATGTGAGGAATGTGTCTAGGAGCAGGCAAGGAAGTGTTGCACAGGATCCTCGGCGCTGAAGAGGGTGTCGCGCAGCATGGTGATTGATGTGAATGACGCCGACCCTGAAGTAGGTGAAAGAGAGGAGAGAGAGCAGATTTAGAAATCGACACACATCCGGGGAACATCCCCGTATGCGCCCCAAGATCCCATCTCGGTACCAGCAATGGGGTAAGCCCGCATCCGTGCCCGCCAGCTTGGCGGAAATCCCGGAGCCGCATCCGGAGCCGAGGCCGTACTCCACCGGCGCCGGCGCGTAATCGAGTCGACGGGTCCGACCACGGCCACGCGTTGGCGCTATGCGCCGCAGGCGCGAACTCGGCGTGAACTTGACGGGGAACCTGACGGGCGGGACGGCGAGGAACGTGGATGCGCTATACACGTGATCCGACCCCAGAGTAACAGCCTCGAACACGACGCCGGACAGCGTGAGTGACCGGTGCACGGCGCCCCAAGGGGGCACCTCATTCCCGCAGCGTCTGCGGAATTCCGTGGGGGTAGGAGTTCATTGCACGAACCAACGTTGGCCTGCGAGGATGCCAAAAATACATTTGGGATGTCTTGAGGATGCCATATCTCGCATAGCGACTTTACGGCTTGATCTGGGGAGGCCGAATTGGGAAACTGGTGAAAGGATGGGGGCGGGGAGGACATACCGACTAAGCCAGTTGCATATTCGTTCTTTGGGTTTTCTCGAACAGGGTTTGAGGGATCCCTCGGGGTCTGCAGCATAGAGGAGTGGGCCTTGAGACGTTCTGTTTCGCATAATGGGGTCGCCTTTGGCGGTGGGGGAGATGATGATACAGAAGTGGCCGGGGTACTGAGATACGTGAGAGATGGAGAGCGAGAAGAGATGGAAGAAGCAAGAGCATAGGGCGGTCACCGGACCCTGGAGCTGGTTGCCTGCGGGGCCCTGTGAGCGAGAAAGTGAATCGAAGAATGTATATTTGGGGTCAATTGAGTGGTGGTGTTAAGTTGGTGAGGCGATCATAGCGGTAGGGATTATAGGTGGTCAGATTGTACTGGACCGTGCATAGGAGGATGTGCGAAGGGTGGATAGATTTGGGGCGGAGGAGGATAGTTCGGGTGTGGGTAACGGGGCTGGCATGGAGGCTGTATAGAGCACACATCGCGAAGGTCAGGGCAGTTCACTCTATGAGTTGCAACTGCATAACTCACCAGGGAGACCGACGCGCGAGGCCCTTGGGTGCACCGTGTGCGCCTAGTCATACGCAGATGCGGAGAGAACCACGAAAGGACTCGCCGCCATTGTAACTTGAACGACGGGGCAATAGCATGTCGAACATGTGCCGAACATACATGTTGTCTGGCTCTAGTCGTCGGCCGGTTCTTGGGCGCCGAGCTACTGCTGCTGACGCCATTGACATGGCTGCGAAAACACTGAGCGCTTCCCCTTTGCAGGCGACAGCCGAAGGCTGCAGTGAATGCATTGACAGAGAGAGTCCTGTGATTTGAGCTATGTAATCATCGGTTGTTGCGGAGGCCGGTCTTCGAATGAGAGTTGGTTGAGGGAGAGTTGTTGATCTTCCCAAATAGGAAAAAACACCAGATTTGGGCGGTTAATAATATTCCGATCCACACAATTTTACATAGGGCTAGGGTTAAAATCATACACGCCGACGAAGGTTATAGCCATGGCGAATGTCCCGGCAAGCCGAGGCTCTTTCCACATCTTTGGTATTATTTGTGTCATGTTTTCCCCGAGAAATTGTGCCTCCGTTCACTGCACTCTGGCTGGGCATCACCGTACCGTGCTCGTCACGGCCGTCAAACACCCTAAAATAAAATGAGTATTGGAAGATGGATGGAAACATTACGGATACCAAACAGTATTCTCTTCAGTGCGGATGGTGATCCCCCAGCGTACCATCGCAAAGTTGTAGTCGTCAGGCCACAATTCTCCTTTGATAGTTGGATGCATGGATGAAGGGTAGGCTGATCGACCTTGACGGTATCCTTGTCCGTATGGATAGGGCTGATGAAATTAGTGCAATAGAAACCGACAGCCCCAAATCTTCCGAATCGGTTGAGCTCAGACTCCTCGGTTAGTTCTGAGAGGTCGGCTTCAATCCCGAGGTAAATGCTCTTGGCAGCAGTGACGAGAATATCGGTATCCTAGGTGGACGTCAGTGAAAGAAAAAAATCTGAGGGAAATGAATTACAACAGCATGGCGAAATAGTGCTTTGATATCATCCACACTGTCGCCGCTATGGCAGGTATGGTGCATAACCAT